>APFE030031504.1:109886-124216 GCA_000404065.3 Pinus taeda
CTCATGCTTTAGGGGGCAACTGTTATAGACATATTTGGGCACTACAACCCCAATCACATATGTCCATAAACCAAGGGCTTCTAAACCCATAAAAGTGTTGTTTCATACCCTGAGGAACAAGGTCAGCTGATTACATCATTTCCCAGAAGTTCTCCCTAGAAAACTGCTCATAACTAGTCAAAACTGGACCATACAGACTGCTCCATGCTAAGGGTGCGATGCATCTCACCTGTCACATGCAAAGGGTGTGCTGCATACTGAAAATCCCTTCTTAGGGTGCGATGAGCGAGAGCAGACAAATGGCAGAAGCAGTTTTCTAGGTGGAAACCCAAAGAATCTTCTAGAAACTGCTCATTTGACACTTGCCTCTCTGAATTCACCCAGGGATGAGTAAGAGATCATGAAATCTCCAAGTGGAACCAAGAACTATCAGTGAAATGACATTAATCAAAATTCCAGAAGCTAACTCACCCACCTGCAAATATCTATATATGGATCCCTCATCCTAGAGATCCAGAGGCTGGAATTTTGTATTTTGTAAGGAAACGTTGTTGGTTTCTTTGTGAAGCATTGTATTGTTGGGTGATCTAGCTTTTCATGAAGTGAAGAGGGCTTTCATGTTGGGAGGATGGTGCTGGATCATACAACTGGGTTGTAATCCTCTCTTCTACTACTTCTATCAATAAAGCTATTTGAGTTTTCCTCCGTATGCTTGTATATCTCTGAATCTTGTATTTGTTTATGCATGTGTATGGTTAATGTACATCTGATCCTATATTGTTTATGGTTATAGATCTATATGATTGGATGGTATTTTTCTGCTTTGACTCTACAAGTGTTCTTTGAAGCGGGACAAGTGAGAAAGGAGTGGCAAAAGCTCTATCAAAGGAGAGAGGAAACAAGTAAGGAGCCAAGCGAAAGATTGAGGTTGGTACTCTCTACTTCTTTCTCATCTATCTCTCATAAAGGAAAACACAAGTTGCTTTGGTTTTTTTGTTTCTAAGATAGCTACTCGTCTTAGTGGGACTAGTAGCTCTGAATGGACACTATTTTTCCTAATAACAAGGAGGAATGCAATAGCTTGAAACATCACTTGCAGGATGCAGGTGTTCAGAAGCACACACTTGAACCGGAGAGTTGTGGAAACTATAACAGCCTTGAAGAGATTGATGGTGTTCCAAAGGGAGTCACTTCTTCATTTGCTTCACCTCCTCATGAAGGCAATAAAGGTGAAAGAGGAAGGTATAAATCTGGTTCTAAACACATTCCTTTTGATTTTGCAAAGCATGGTAAATTTCCACATAAGCATGGGAAAAAAATTTCATGTTCCTTTTATGGTTTGGATAACCATCATGTTTCTAGATTTTGGAAGAGAATGGCCACATAGAGGAAAATTTTGAAGGAAAAGAAGCAAAGAGCCAAAGGTGCATTGGACAAGGAAAATCATGCTGTCAAGAGGATGCACATGCAGTGCAATTACTGCCATAAGCAAGGACATCTTGCTACAAAATGTTGGACTTTGAATCCAATGATGCTTCCACAAAAGTTGAAGAAAGTGGAAAGAGAAGATGGCAAAAATGGAAATGAAATTTCCATGGATGATGTGTCTCAAGATGATTCACATGATAATGCTGATGTGCAGACAAAGGAAAAAACCTTTGAACTGGATTGGTAAGAAATGGTTAGAGTTCTTTTCCAATTAAGGATTGCATGTCTATTGATGCATCTATTGGCATTTCTTTGCTGATGAGATGCAAGTTGCAGGTTTCTACCAAGATGGTGAATGGAAAAGATTGAGTGAGAGACTCACTTTATTGCTGCAACATTATATTTCATTTCAGCTTCGAAAGTACAGTGTGCTTAAGTGAAAGTTGAAGGATGAAATGCATGCATAAGCATGATGTGCATGAACACAGTGATGCTGATGTTTTCCTTGTATTTGAACATGTATGTGTAATTAACTTGAAGGGATGATTGCTTTAAACATGCATGTAATGTTGACATGAGAAAAGTTGACTTGGTCTCCAAGATGGAGATATTGATGAAATGTTTCATCTTTTGAAAAGAGTCCTAATGGTCTTTTTCTACATGCTTGACTTGAAGGGTCATTTGTTTTAAAGGCATGTTTTGTGGGCTTGTTGTCTAGTCCATCATTTGTATGCAGATGTAAGACATGGAGGTGTTCACAAGATGTGAAATCTATTTCTTTTGTTGAAGCAGGAGTTTAGTCCACCTAGTTGTTGTTTGTATGCCTGTTGTGTTAACAGTTGTTGTTGACAACTTTTCAAATAGGTACAAATGAGAGTTTGTGGAGCAGGTGTTCTTTACATTTTTTTAAGCCACCTTGGATCAATGATCAAGGTAGGGAAGTTCAAACTACCTTCTGTGACCATCTAAGCAGGAGTTCTGCAGGAAGGCAAAGAAGAAGGCAACTCTTCACAGGAAGACCAACCCATCTAGAAGGGAAGTGGTCAGAAACTTTGGTTAAAGGCACTATGCAAGGCAAGTGTAGGGAGGCTGAAAGAAGAGGGTGAGTCACTCTCATTTACTGTTCAAATCAATATATCAGTATTTTGGAGACAAAAGTGTTTTTAGTGGGAAGGCATGATCCAAAATGGATTTTGGTAGAATCCTAAGTCTAAGTGTTCCTCACTGAGGAAAATGAAAGTCCAAGGAAGTTCATGGAACTAGCCCCATTGCAGAGATTGTCCCGTTTTGAATCTGCTGCAACTTGAATGGGCAAAAATGAACTTAGGATGCAAAAGTTATCACTCAAAGAAGATGCTCCTTGTCCTTTGGAAAAAGTGGCAAAATCCTTTAAAAATGGCCTAAAAGGCTTTATGAAGATAAAAACGCATCGGAGGTCCTCAGAGGCAGACATGCGATAGGACTAGGCCGATGCGATGGTGCGATCGCCGAAATCAACAGATTAGCATCGGCGGTGCCATGGGGCTTGAGGTGGGACTCGCGCCGAGCGATATCGTGATCGCCAAAATTGGTGGATCGCAATCGGCGATGCCACAAGGTAGAGGCAGGACCCTCGACCAAGCGATATCGCAATCGGCGATGCCACGAGGTAGAGGTAGGACCCCAAGCCAAGAGATATTGCGATCGCCGATATCGGCGTCGACGGATCACGTCAGCATAGGCCACGCCATATGACTTACCCCGGGTCCATGTGATATATGCGATGTGATGAAAACAGACCTGAAATGGTTTTGTAAATGCCAATATATAATATTTCAAGTCCATCAAAAAAAGCCATTTTACAGGATTTTTCAACATTTTAATGTATTTTTAAAATACCAAGGGGAAACCATGAAACATGGGCATTGCGACTTGCTATAGCAATTTCAGGTGGACTCGATAGAAATATAAGGCGGAATTCAGGATATTTGAAGTTCGATAAATGGCAGAGTGACGAGTTTTCCTGTGTTTTAGCGTATTTCTCTATGTAACCAGAGAATGCTATGCTTGGGGATTTCAAAGTTCCAAAGGTCCCTTTCATTGCAAAACAGGTGGCTGCCATACCTTGGGACATTAGCAAAGATTGTTAAATGTTCTAGAAGGAAGATGAAGGGACAGTGACTGGGAGCCAGAGAGCCCGAGAGCTGAAACGAACAGACAAGCGCCGATAGGCTTAAAAACTGTTCCATGCCAGAGACATGGGGTTTTTTTGCTGAGTTTGAGAGCACGATTGAGAGGCATAAGCAGGTAGTGCAACGAGCTGAAGGGGTGAGAAAGCCTGAGAGTGCGATTAACAGGCAGCAAAGCTGCAGGAAGGTCGCTAGAAGGTTGTCGAGGATCGCTTGGAGGTCAAGCGGATCACAGAGTCACGCAGAGGCTGAGAGAGAGAGCTCAAGATAGCCAGAGCCGAAGAGCCAGAGACAACGCAAGAGCCTAAGAGCCAAAGCCAGAGCAAGAAGGCCGAGAGCTTCAGAGCTGGGGACTGTATGGCATTCTAAACCATTTGTTTCTATGTAAACCGTGGATTTGAGCCAGAGAGCTTGTAAAAAGATAGCTGCCATAATCCTAGAGAGCCTAGTCAAGTTGACTAGAGCTCAAGGAGATGTAGCCCAAGAGTTTTGGGTGAAATCCATATTAAATTGTTGTTCTATGTGTTTTGTTTTATTGCTACATTGTTTACTGTTATATATATATTGTATCAGCATAAACAACAGAATATTAAAAGCACATAAACAGTTTTAAAATAGACATAAGCATACACCTTATTTTCAAGCACATTTTTAATTCCGCATTGGTTAATCAATAAGACTTGGGAATATTTAAGCTTTGGAAGTGGGAGAGGTTCTTGTAAGTTAGACAAGAAGCCTAAGGGCCCCATTTTCAGATCAAAGAGTAACATTTTTTTTATTTTTTATTTTTTATTTTTTCATTTTTTATAAGACATCAAATCAAACCTTATGTTAGAGAAAATATATATCATAAAGAAAATAATACCTCATTCATCTCCCTCTTATGGAGGTAGCAGCTGGAAGACTGAGATTATATCATACAACAACTTTGTGTGCATAATGTAGATCAGGGGTGTAGTTCATCGCGGAAATCCATCAAAATATATATTTGAAGAGAAGGATCTTTTGACTTCTTCAATATAGTTCATCATGTCAGGCATATTTTTCTTGTACATGGAAGCCCTCATTATCCTTATGCTCCCTTGAATATTGAAGTGGTTTCATATTTCGATAAACAAGTTGTCATACCTGAAGAGAGGTAGGGGTCAATATCAAAAGGTCATCAACTAAGAAAACAGGGCTTGCTCAAATCCAAAGGGGAATTTCTTCCATCTTCATAACATCAAACACTTTCTTCAAGAATGGTACTTGTATGAGTACTACACTACTCTCAATATCAGGTTGTCACCTTTAATCTACTCTTTCTAATTTGGAAGCTTCTTAAATCATCATCAAGATCAAAATTAGATCATACAAGACTGTCAAATCATAGTCAAATAAGTCATCAGTAATTCATCAAGGGTTAATTTCATGTAAGAGTATCTTCATACTTCAAGGGTCATGATTACAACATCATTTCTTAGTACAAACATTTGCATTAGGGTCTAATACCACCAAGTTAGGGCATCCATGCTGTTAAGTCATTATAACAATTAGACCTTATCAAATAGCTACTTAATCAAGGAGTAGATCCTGAGTATAAATCTTACTACCATACTCTTACTATTAGGGTTACCATGCTCATTACAAACACTGTCCACAATATTAGTGCATGTCAAAGTCACAAACTATTACTATATATATATACACCAAGAATTCAAACTTACCCTCATATGTGTATGAATTTTGTGCATCACACAAGAATATGAATAAGGACTTCACTAAGTCATAGATCAAGGCTTACCTTGCCTTCTCAATATTATGACAATTCAGATACCTTTATAGCATATACTATTTGTCAAAAAGATTAGGTTCCTGCTCTAGTTTCCTCTTTCCTGCACCAACTTTATCCCTGCACTAGATCTCTCTTCATGCACTTGTTAATACCTATATCCTCAAGAAGAAGTTAGAAATATACAAATGCTTGAAATATTCATGCAGGAACACTAATCAAAATGATAAATCTGAATAAGAGCAGTGTCATTAAGAAATAATTCTAGAAGGTACTTATCTTTAACGAAGGTTGTGGAAAGAGATCAAGTACCTCTTGACCCTATAAAAAGGGCCATGTATTGCAGATATCCTCAAAGGAGGACATGCTTCAACTACCAACAACCAATCCAAACATACAGTCCCTTGGAGAGAATCTAGGGTTACACTAAATCTGTGACAAGTGTTGGAACAATTTCTCATTGTTCAAGTTACGTTTCAAGGTTTGTAGAGTGCATGTACAAATCATTCTTCTAAAAAATTTCCAGACGTTTCTTCTTAACCCTAATCTATCTTGTTATCCATTCAGCATTAATTCCTCTAACATGGTTACCAAGGGTTTCCTACAAACCCTAGCATTCTTTTAGGTCTCTTCCATCCCTTTTTCTTATCCACTCGTGTCCTCATAAGGGTGGTCTGAATGGATATTCTTCAGCCCAACTCTGATACAATGCTAATTTTATTATGGATTCATTGTTCTTTTCTATAGATAATTGCATTTCAACATTTCATATTATATTGACCCCATAATATTTAACATCATAGGCAACATATGCAATTATCTAGAAAGAACAACAACATCATCATAGCAACGGAACTTAAAGGAAAGAAGAAAAACATGCACACAAAGAGACACCAGGATTTTGGTAATATACTAAGGAAAAACCCCACAAGGGGGAAAACCCCTTCCAAGTTCTTCTTCTTCATTTACATTGCATCAAAAGTTCGAAAGAGGTACAAAGTAAAAAATTGTCCGTCAGACTGTTTAGGAACCTATATTGCTTGTTCACAACTTCGTTTGTGAACAAGATAATGCATCTACTCAAAGATGTCATCAATGACCTTCCATGCTTGCTAAGAATTATCAATGTTGAAATGTGATGATGTCATATAAATCACTGAGTATTGAGTTGTTATGCCACTATGATTTTAATATAGTTTCCATGGACATACACTGTAATGATGCCAATGAGATGTGAAGTACCAAACATAATTTGAGTAGAGACTATAGATTAATATGATGCGATTGAATGTTGAGACTTGTATCACCAGAAACAATTGTACAAACAAAGTGCTAAGACCAATTAGATGCTCGTGTTGGAAATACTGAGGGGGGGTGAATCAATATTTCATTTTCAACTATTATTTTACAAGTTAAAACATTTATATTCAGAACACAAGATGAACAACAAGTATCGATGCTTTTATTAATATAATCTTTGCAACAAAATAGATACAATATGTAAGTGGTTGTAATCAGTTTCCAAGCACCAACTTGGACTTTTGTGAGGCTCCAACCTCCAGAGGTCTAACTCTATTTCGCCAAGGCAATAATCTTGGACTTAGGAGCACCAACTCCCAAGGACTTCAATCCTTCTAGTTCCTGAGACACCAGTCCTAAGGACTCCTATCCTTCCTAATTATGAGGCACCAATCCCAAGGACTCCACTCCTTCTTACTTCTGAGGCATCAACCCCAAGGACTCCAATCCTTCTTACTTCCGAGGCACCAACCCCAAGGGTTCCGACCCAATCTTGTCAAGGCATGTTTGATAGTAATGTTCTACTCTCAGAACTCTTCTTTACTGTGTTTTGTTTGTTTACAACTTCACTATAGTCTCCATGCTACAGTATCAATGACAACCAGTATTCTTATGAAAGAGTCTTTTCAACTCTTCATAATGTCCACATAGATTCTCCAATAGATGACCTCTGATAATGTCTCCACATAGATTTAGTGAGTCTACTATTAGCTGCACTAAGCTCTGCATAAGAATCAACTTTCTGTTCAAGCATCTGTTCTTACTATCACAGTAAATGCTTCAGTATAACTACTTCTCTGCTGGCTACTTCTCCCTTCAAACAATGTTAGATAAAACTTTATTCATTACATCACATAATTATTTTTTAGACTGCATTGTATACCAGATTAATTCTTTCATAGGGTGACACGATTAGCTGAGAAGTTCACCCTTCGAATGCCTCCTGTCTTGTTGGTCCTTTGGCCCTTTTTTGTTTTGTTGGACCCTACTAGCTGCCTTTGTTTCCTCCAACTTTTACAAAAACGTTCGACACTCCTTGTTCTCTATTTTTCCTGTTTTATACATTCCTGATGCCTTTGACCATCGGTTTCCTCTTTCCGTTGGCTCTTTGGCTTCCTCCTTGGTCTCTGTAGTTTCCTCTGCCTCGCTTGATTCTTCGGCTTCCCTCCTTGGTCGCTGTGGCTTCCTCTGTCTCTTTGTGCTCACTAACACTCCTGGGACACGTTGATTCAACGACGAGGACCAAATACACAGAAAAATTGCTGCATATTAAAATTGTTATAGAGCCCCTTCAATGATAATAGGCATACACAAGACTTTATTGTTTAACGGAGAGACTGTACCAATGAGGATGATCCCTGCCTGCCATGTCACCATCACAATCGAAATTGGCATGGTTTAGGCCTCTTGAACTATTGGGTGCATTTTTATGCATTTAGGCCTTCAAACCCTGCGCAATACAATTTTCGAAATACACAGGAATATATGAAAAAATGACCGAAACGCTAAAGGCTGGACTTGAAATTTATTGCACCCGCATCTATAACTGTATCGGGTCGGCTACATATCTCGCAGTCAACAGGTGTAGCTTCCTGATGGTCGATGGTTGATTCACCTGCAGACGTGATATAGTATTGAGCTATGTTACAATTGGATCATAAGGTCCGCGACATATATCGCAATCGACGTTTTTTGAGGCAGCAAGGCCTTAAGCTCTTGCGATATGGCGGATGCGACATACAATAAAGTCATATTGTAATGTTTAAGTGGGTCCGCATGCTTTATCGCAATTGGCGCTTTGCGAGGTCCGATAGGTGGATGCGATATACAATAAAACGTTTCATAATGTTGCAGCTGGTCCGCAACGTATCGCTATTATATAATATATCTATGTATATATATATATATATATATATATATATATATATATATAATATATATATATATATATATATATATATATATATATATTTGTTGCAATTCTCAAGTGTTAATGCGGTAAGGCTTAGAACCCAATATGTATGAAATACACTTAAAACCCGCTTTGAAGCACTTACCTGGACTTCTGTTATTTATACACCCAGACATATATGTTTCGTCGAGTCCGCACATATATATCATTATCGGGGGTTTCGGGTAGTGGCTCATAATAGAACCCGCCGATATGATTTCTCTTATATATGTATATTCCGCCTTCGATAGTGTATTCCGATATATATGTACACGCTGCCTCCAATAGTGTATATTGCGCACATATATATATTATATACTGCTCTTCCGCTCTTCTCTATGCTCCGCTCCTTTTAACTCTTCTGCTCTTCTTTGGCTGGCATACATTACTCTTGATATGGCTCTGATAGCTCCGATAGTTGTGTTTTTCTCCTTTGATATGTTCTCCTTTGGTATATATATATTATATATATATATATTATATGACATACTTATATATTATATATATATATATATATATATATATATATATTATAATATATATAGATGACATATATATATGGCTTCTCCTGTAGCTCTGATAGCTTTGTTTTGCCTCCTCTGGCATGTTAACTCCTTTTGTTTGGTTGACTTCTTCCTCTCGGTTCTTCTTGTGCATGTATTACATGAAATGCTCCTCCGATGTGGCTCCTCTTGCTCCAATTTCTTCCTTTAGCTTTAATGACCTCCTTTGATGGCTTCTACCTTTTCTGATATGCCTGTCTGGCTATGATATTCTGCAATACTCTTAAGCATAAGCGATAGCTTTGATATGCCTCCTTTGTTAACTCCTCCGTTAACAGACTCTTGCTCATGGCTTGGCTATCTTGATGGCCTTGCTCTTGTCTCTTCATGGATCTGTTCTGCTTCCCCTTAATGGATCATCTAGTATCTAAAATATTGCCATATTGACATCAATGAAAACCTAGGTCAACAATCTCCCCCTTTGTTATTGATGGAAATATTCTTCTTCTCTCCCCCTTTGACATCAATGGCAAAGGAGTGCTCTGGGACTCCCCCTGTCATAGTGCTCTTCTCATTACTCAAGATAGAAGGGTTGATGCTTTATCATCAATTAGCACATTATTCCCTCTTCATGTCTTAGAACTAATTTATCATGGCTTCAACAATGCTTAAAGATGCTCTACTTCAATGCTTTCAATTAGATTGCAAATAGCCATACACCAAGTGTCCAAGTCCAGGTTTTTATGCTTCAATCCATGTTGTTATCTCCATAGTCAGAATTGAGACGCCTTCATAGTCCTAATCAAGAGAAAGTGCCACTGAAATTTTCTTTCTTGCCATCTTTCTTCAGATCCGAGTTCCTTTGTGTTTCTGTGCTTCTCCTTAAGTCATTTCCACCCAGTATTCAACATCATTGCATTTGGATGAAATGGTGAGAGGTTGTGCCTCACTGTTGCTGTATTTTCTAAGTGATTAGTATCAGCTTAAGCTATATTTCACTGCACAACATTCTCCTTTCTGTGAGCTGTCTTTTCCTTGTGTTCTTGTACATATCTCAGCAAGTTATTTCCTTAGTACATTTATATATCCAATATGTGACTATCTTTTAAATTCATTTTGCTGATTTGCCTCTTCTTGCAATGCTTCAGTTTTGTTATATGTTGCCAACTGCTCTTACTTCAAACTCCATTCTAGATGTATATGTTTGTTTAAAGGTTGCCTCTATTTGTGTCTATAATTTACCTATTCTCACATTAAATCCCCGAGTCAAGACATTTAACATATGTAATATCAACACCATAGTTATTTTCCCTATTTCTCTTAGCATTAGATGACCTTCTCTGTTGCTCCAAATACTACTTAGTGATTAAGTGGAAAGCATGTTTAACAAAAATCCAAAGAGTGGTTATAGGATCATGTTCTTCAACGGAGTACTCCTGAGAAATTATCTTTATCAAAGAATGACTGTTAATATAGCTCAACAAGGATTTCATAGGGATCCTTTCACTAATAGGTTCTGCAATAATGATCAAGAATCACAGGCTCCCCCTAACTGTATGCATCATCTATTTTGGCAGAGTCTTCCCATCAAATGCTTAGATTGTCAAAATTCAGGCCAATGACATGTGTTGTGGGCTGGAGAGTTCAAGGGACTTCTGGATTGTATTTGCTTCCTTCTCCATACTTGTGTAACTTTCTTCTTTTGCATGGTTCTAGCTTGTGTAAGAGCCCAAGTTAAGTTACAATCACGTGCCATATGACCAATGTTATGACACTTGAAGTATTTTACATTGTTCATGAATAAGAGTTCATGATTTCTTCCTGCAAAATTATTTCTTGGAGATTGTTGGGGACCATAATATCTATCTTTATGATATGCTTTACAGTGTTTTGCCATGTGACCAAAGTTTGTACAAGAATAACAATAACCAAGAAATGAACTTTGGTACCTGGGAGATGGAGATTTCCTTGATGTACTTCTGAAGCCTTTCTGCCTTGAGATCCTTTGATGATAACCATTGCCTCTCGCATCTTTGACATCATCTACATTTCTTCTTGGAGCAGGATTTATTCCATTGTAGCCTTGATGTTTCTCCTTGCCTTTGCTGGAACTGGGAGCATCACCATTTCTTTTTGGCTTCTTCACATCCCTTTTGTTTGAAGCATTATCATTCTTGTTTGAGGTTTCACCTGCATACTCGAGACTTGATTTATCAAATGGACATCTATGATAGCTGAGAATGTCATCCAAGGCCTGAGAGCTCTTCAAGATTTTGTTCATCCCTTCAACCTTTTTTCTGAGGAAGACAATCTCTTCTTCCAATCTTTCACACTCATTATTATTCTTAGCAAGTTGTTTCTCAGTTTCTTCCTTGATATGAGTAGCTTCATCTGCTTCTATTTTTTAAGGGAGATGATATCTGACTTCATTTTGAAGATTTCTTCATTCTTTGCTTGACTGCTCTCCATTTCTCCCTTGATTCTTGTAGCTTTAGATGTTTTAGCCTTGAGAAGCTTGATGTTAGATTTTGTTTGAAGATTCCTTCATCCTTTGTTTTTAGTTGATAGATCATGGTGTTTCTTTCCTTTCCTGCTTCATCAACCTGTCCTTCTATGAATTCCAATGCTTCCATTGTCTTCTTAGCTCCTTGTGATTGTTTCCTTGCTTCTTGTAATTGATATTTGAGAGAGGAGACCTCTACCTTGTACTGACCAATCTCTTCTTCAAGTTTGTTCAAGCTCTTGTGCCTTTGTTCAAGTTGACTTGACAAGGTATCTTCCCATTTCTTTGCTTTATCCAATTTATTTTCCATGGATATGACTTCTTCGTGATGATTTCTTTTGCTTTGATGAAATTCCTTCTTAAGCTTGGCAAGATCTTCATCCATTTCTTGTACTTGAAGCTTGACAAGGTCAACTTTATCCCTTGTTTGATCTTGGTCACTAGCTAGTACTATCTTCTTAAGTTCCTCATTTTCCTTTTTCAAATTTTTAATCTCTTCCATGGCAGCCATAAGTTGAGTGAGGAGATCTTCTACAAAGTCTTTTTCATTCTCTTCATCTTCTAGGTCTGCTTTAGCCTTAATGTCATCATTCTCATTTTCAACTTCTAGGATTGGTTCTGGATTTCCTTCTTGATTTCCATCATCTTCTTGACTGATGGTCATGGTCAATGTTCCTTTTGAGTGAAGGTAATGAAGTTTTTCCCATATACCTTTTGCTGATGAATATTTTCCTAGATTGTACTTCATAGAATCAGGTAGTCCATTCAAGATTGCCTTCATTGCTTTTGCATTGTAGTCCTTGGATTCTCTATCCATCTTTCTATCATCAATTACTGATTTCAGATTTCAATGCCTTGAGTCTGTAAGAAATTCCTCATTCTTGCTTCCCATATATTAAAGTTCCCATTGAACCATGGAGCCTCCTCAAATTGATTATCTTCTATTTTAGTAGTAGAGGAAGACACATCCTTAGGAGGATTGGATACTTTCTTCCTTAACTTTTCCATTTGTGTTCTAAGGATCAACCTTCAAGTTGTTAGGCTTTGAATGAAGTTACTAGCTCTGATACCAATTGTTGGAAATACTGGGGGGGGGGGGGAATTATTATTTCATTTTCAACTATTATTTTACAAGTTAAAACATTTATATTCAGAACACAAGATGAACAACAAGTATCAATGCTTTTATTAATATAATCTTTGCAATAAAATAGGTACAATATATAAGTGGTTGCAATCAGTTGCCAAGCACTAACTTGGACTTTTTGAGGCTCCAACCTCCAGAGCTCCAACTCTGTGTTGCCAAGGAAACAATCTTGGACATAGGAGCACCAAATCCTAAGGACTTCAATCCTTCCAGTTCCTGAGACACCAGTCCCAAGGACTCCTATCCTTCCTACTTCTGAGGTGCCAATCCCAAGAAATCCAATCCTTCTTACTTCTGAGGCATCAACGCCAAGGACTGCAATGCTTCTTACTTCTGAGGCACCAACCCCAAGAGTTCCGACCCAATCTTGTCAAGGCATGTTTGATAGTAATGTTCTGCTCTTAGAACTCTTCTTTACTGTGTTCTGTCTATTTACGACTTCACTGTAGTCTCCATGCTACAATATCAATGACAACTAGTCTTCTTATGAAAGAGTCTTTGCAACTCTTCATACTGTCCACATAGAGTCTCCAATAGATGACCTCTGATAATGTCTCCACACAGCTTTAGTGAGTCTACTATTAGCTGCACTGAGCTCTGCATAAGAACCAACTTTCTGTTCAAGCATATGTTCTTATTGTCACAGTAAATGCTTCAATATAACTGCTTCTCTGTTGGCTACTTCTCCCTTCAAACAGTGTTAGATAAAACTTTATTCATTACGTCACAGAATTATTCTTTAGACTGCATTGTGTACCTGATTAATTCTTTCACAGGGTAACATGATTAGCTGAGAAGCTCACCCTTCGAATGCCTCATGTCTTGTTGGTCCTTCTGCCCTTTTTTGTTCTTCTGGACCCTACTAGCTGCCTCTATTTCCTCCAATTTTTACAACAGAGTTCAACGCTCCTTGTTCTCTATTTTTCTTGTTTTATACATTCATGATGCCATTTGACTGTTGTTTTCCTCTTTCTATTGGCTCTTTGGCTTCTTCCTCGGTCTCTGTAGTTTCCTCTGCCTCACTTGATTCTTCGGCTTCCATCCTTGGTCACTGTGGCTTCCTCTGTCTCTTCGTGCTCACCAAAATCCCAGAACATGTTGATTCAACGACGAGGACCAAATACACAGAGAAAAACTGCTGCATATTAAAACTATAACCTAGCCCCTTTTTCAATGATAATAGGCATACACAGGACTTTATTGTTTAATGGAGAGATTGTACTGTTGGAAATAATACTGAGAGGGGGGGGGGGTGAATCAGTATTATCACATCATTAAAACTTTTTCATTTCCATATTCAGATTCATATATGCTACTTCCACAACTTCTTATGATTCAGTTAGTTGATCCTTAATGAGTGCATTAGAACATTATCAACCATATTAATAGTAAATAGGTGCAGTAAAATAGAACAGATCATCACACATAAGTCACACACATGAACACCATGATATAAGGTGGAAACCCAATGCGGGAGAAAACCACCTGCTGCAAGTCATCTCAATCTTCTTCTTAATAAGAAAATCCTTTACAATATTTTGTACTGGTGTAGCCTTATAC
>APFE030031516.1:0-10149 GCA_000404065.3 Pinus taeda
GGTCATCACATCTCCCCCTCCTGAGATTGAACATCGTCCCGATGTCTAGTGTCTCCAAACAATTCCGGATAAGCTTTTCGAAACAACTCTTCGTCTTCCCAAGTAGCCTCTTCAGGCCCATAGTGCTGCCATTGCACTTTAATTTGGGTAATAACCCGCTTCCGCAACTGCACTTCTCTCCGGTCGAGAATGCTCAGCGGCTCGACCCGAACTTCTCCTTCCAGTTCGACCTGCAATCAATAACAGTATCAGTCTTTTGTTACAGATACATTTTCAACTAGTTTAGAAAAACAATCCTTACCCTTATATCTTGCCACTTGATCACATGCTTAGGGTCATAGATATACTTCTTAAGCATGGATACATGAAAGACATTATGAATTCTAATGTGGCTTGGTAAGGCTAGCTGATAAGCTATTGGCCCAACCCTTGCTAAGACCTGAAAAGGTCCGAAGTATCGGGGTGCAAGTTTAGCGCAGCTGCTCCACTGCAGAGTACTTTTCCTTGCCTGAATTCTGATATAAACATGATCGCCCACCTGATACTCTTTAAACCTTCTTTTCCGATCTGCAAAGTTTTTCTGTCTATCCTGAGCGGCCTTCAGGTTAGCTCGCACCTTTTTGACCATATCCTCCATCTCCTTGAGCATTTATGGTCCCAACCTTAACTTGTCCTCTGGGCCACTCCAATTTGAGGGTGTCCGACATTTCCGTCCATACAAGACTTCAAATGGAGACATCTGAATTGATGTGTGATATCCATTGTTGTAAGCGAATTCCACTAAGTGTAAATAGTCCTCCCATTGTGTCGGTTTTTGCATAACACATGCTCTCAACATGTCTTCCACCATCTGATTTACTCTCTCCGTCTGCCCATCAGTCTGGGGATAGTAAGCAGTGCTAAATTTCAGCTGTGTACCCAATTCTACAAATAGTGCTCTCCAGAAGGCGGATGTAAACTTCACATCCCAATCTGATATTATGGTTTTTGGGAGTCCATGAAGTCGGAACACATTTTGCATAAAGACATGTGCAATTTGCACTGCTCGGTAGGTTGATTGTACCGGTATGAAGTGTGCTGCCTTACTTAACTTGTCCACCACTACCATGATAGAGTCATTGTTCCTCTTTGTTTTAGGCAGCCCGGTTATAAAGTCCATTGATATAATTTCCCATTTCCATTCAGGGATGGGCAGGGGTTGCAATAATCCAGCCGGGTGCTGTTGCTCCGTCTTGATTTGCTGACATTCCAAACATCGCGCTAAATATTCAGCCACATGCTTTTTCATACCTGGCCAGTAATATTCCTTCCGAAGTGCAGTCAGCATTTTCTGGTACCCGGGATGACCAGCGTAGTGACTGGTATGAAACTCATTCAATATTAAATTTTTGAGGCTGTTGTCATTTGGTACAAACAATCTCCTTTTGTAAAGCAGCATTCCATTCCTGTTAACCTCATAGTCTTGCAGACTTCCCTCACTGGAAAGTGACATGTGCCGCTTCATCTGTTGGTATTCAGCATCTTGGCTTGCTGCTGTTTTCATCATTTCCAGCAAGGAATTTTCCCATCTACTGAATGTAACTTCATACAAACATTGCACCTTTCGACTCAGTGCGTCAGCTACTCGATTTTCCTTTCCCTTCAGATGTCGAATGTCAAAGTCGAACCCACTTAAGAAATCTGCCCAACGAGCTTGTCTTGCGTTTAGTGTGGGCTGGCTAAAATAATTTGTTAAGCTGTGATGATCTGTGAGTAGCAAAAATTTCCTTCCCAGAAGGTAGTGTCGCCACATCTTAAGCGCATGTATGACAACTGCTAATTCCAGATCATAGGCAGAATACTTCTGCTCATGTTCCTTCAATTTTCTTGATTCATAGGCGATTACTTTCCCTTCTTGCATTAGCACACCTCCAACACCTTCTCCACTAGCATCGGTACATACCACATAGTCCTTGTTCGGATCAGCTATACTTAAAACAGGAGCAGATGTGAGTAATTGCTTAAGTCTCTCAAAACTTTGTTGACATTCAGAACTCCATCTGAATGTCCTCCCTTTCTTTTGCAAGGACGTGATAGGGTATGCCACCCTTGAAAAACCTTCCACGAATCTTCTGTAATATCTCGCCAATCCCATGAAGGATCTGATATCCGCCACGTCTTTTGGCACAGGCCAATCCAGTATGGTTTTTATTTTCTCAGGATCAACAACAATTCCTTCCTTTGAAATTACATGACCCAAATACTGGATTTCTTCTTTATAGAAATCACATTTGCTGAGCTTAGCATACAACTGATGTTCTCGCAAAGTTTGCAGTACCATCCGAAGATGTTCCTCATGCTCCTCCTTAGAACGAGAATAAATCAAAATATCATCAATGAATATTAGCACAAATTTGTCTAGAAATTGATGGAACACACTGTTCATCAAACACATGAACGTGGCAGGTGCATTAGTCAATCCAAAAGGCAGCACTACAAACTCGTAGTGCCCATACCGGGTTCGGAAGGTTGTCTTAGCGATATCTTCTTCTTTAATCCTGATCTGATGGTATCCAGATCGCAAATCAATTTTAGAAAATACTGTCGCTCCTTTGACTTGATCAAAAAGTTCATCGATCCGTGGTAAAGGGTATTTATTTTTAATTGTGAGCTTGTTTAATTGCCGATAATCAATACACATTCTAAGAGTTCCATCCTTCTTTCTGACGAATAGCACCAGAGCTCCCCATGGAGATACACTGGGGCGGATATAATTTTTATCCAGCAATTCTTGTAGTTGCATCTTCAATTCAGTTAACTCTGGCACACTCATTCTATAAGGTGTCCGCAAAACTGGAGCAGCTCCTGGTATTAACTCAATGGTAAAGTCTATGTCCCTCTTTGGAGGTAATCCAGGAATTTCTTCTGGGAATACATCTGCAAACTCTTTTATAACTGGGAGGTGTTCTAGCGGATTCTCCTTATTCTTGGTTTCTGCATAACCCACCTGAATCGCATACACTTGGCATCTATTCTGGATGCATTTTGCCAGCTGAGATGCAGTGATTGGTCGAACCTGAACTGGTCGTTAAATTCCCTGCATTTCTTGTTCTATTCCAGCATCATCCTTGTACCGTATAACTTTTGTTTTGCAGTTCACTAAAGCCCAATGCTTTTCTAGCCATTCCATCCCAATTAGGACATCATAGGACCCGAGGGGAAGTATATTCAGGTCTGCCACTACTGGCTGTCCTGCTACCACTGTAGGGCAGCTTTTTACCTTTTCCATTACTCGTCTTTTGGTCCCTGTAGCTAGCTATACCAACCAAGGATTCCTGAATTTTTCAGGCTGCAATTTACACTGTTCAACTATCTTTGGACTAATGTAACTTAAAGTAGCTCCAGGATCTATTAGAACAGAGATGGAAAGGTTTAAAATTTTACCTTCAAACTCTACCATGGTGGGTTGGTATTCTGCCTGGCGATCGTCCAAGGCTGCGCTAATTCTTGGCATACTTCGCCCCACGTCACCCACGGTGGATGCCTCATGAATCTGGGATATCTAGTCAGTTCCCTTCCTTTGCGGACAATTTTTGACATAGTGCGGTCCACCACAACCCCAGCATTGCACTGGGGGTCTGGTTATTCCCTCAGTGTCCATTTTGGCGGGTTGTTCACTCATTCTGGTTTCACCGATGGACTTGGACCTGAATGCACTTCTTGGTGCTGCCCTATTATTTTGGCCCTTGCTGCTTCCTTTGATTCCGCCGCTTCGACTCCCCTTATTATTTCCAACAGCTTTATTATTCTTCTTCTCATTCCATTTCTGTTGGAACTGTCCCCTTTCTGTTTACTCTGTTGATAGCAAATTCTGGCCTTGCGAATCGCTTCATCCATGGTTCTAAGTTTGTCAAATTCAATCCTTTCCCTCATATACATAGGTAGACTGCTGACAAACCGCTGCACCTTGGCTTTTTCTTCTTTAAGGTAGGGTACATAGCGGAGCAAGGATGTGAAACGATTGATGAACTCATCCATAGTCTACTGCCCCAACCGCAGATCATGGAATTCCTTCACCTTTTCATCATAAAATCGTTCCGTCAAGTATCTCTCTTTAAAATATTTCTGGAATTTTTCCCATGTTATGGTTCGTTCAGTTACGCTTTTAACGATTTTTACTTCCTCCCACCACAATGTCGCCTTCCCTCGTAACTGGAAGATGGCCAACCGTGCCTTCAAGTTATGGTCATATTCATATAACTGAAAATATTTATTCATGTTGATTAGCCATGCCTCCGCTGCTTCTTCTTGTTCCCCATCGTAATGCGGGGGTTTAATCTTTCGGAATTCTCCTTGCAGTTCCACCTTTTGACGCTTTGAGGTCTGCTGTTCTGATGCATTATCAGATTGGTCCTCTCCTTCTTCAGGAATTTCAGATTCTGCGTGGTATCGTTCCTCCTCCGTCATTTTCTGCTGTTCTGCGCTGGGATTAGCTAATGGCGGGTTCTGTTTATCAGACAAACTTTTCGAAATCCTTTCCTGTTCCATTGTCAGTCGTGCATTATCCTCCCGGAGCCGGGCCATCTCATTTTTCAGCTCTTGGACTGTTTCTAGTATGGCCAGATTCGTGCTGCGGGTCTCCTCACCCAGCTGCACCCACAATTCTGGATTGTCTCCAAAATTTGTTGCAGGCCCCCAATTGGCTGCAGGCCTATGCGGTGCGCTGCCCGACCCTTGCATATTACTTGTGATACCTTTGTTGTTTTTTTTTCTTCGTCTTGACTAGCCTGTACCTGGCTTGGTATGATCATGCAACATATAACTTTGTGAGCTACCTGCACAATTCTGTTACTTCAACAAGATTATTATTGTCATAATGACCTTCTCATCTTTTAATACTTATTCATTTCCCAGAGGCCACAGTATGGGTAATCTGGGCTCTGATACCAATTTGTCACGTACCTACATACTTTAACATACACATAAAAAAAAAATTATATGGTATACATCTAACGCATATACACTATGGTTAGCAACTGCACATTATTGTACATCTAACGCATATACACTATGGTTAGCAACTGCACATTATTTAAATATGGTTTATGTTTATGGCCACCCCACAGTGTATACGTGCCTAACCCGAGGCATCGTATATGTGGCAGGCAATGCATACATGGCCAGCCTTGTTTGACATCACATTGTTTATTCGGCAATCAATACATATGTTTATTTGATAGCTGTATGGTATGAATCTCTTATGTTTAATCTTCAAGTTTATCGAAGCTGTACTGAGCTCTTCTGTTGGCGCCTCCTGCGCAGGACATCTGGCGAGAGCATTGAATCTTGCCGGACAAACCACGTGAACAGAGCATGGTTGCTGTGCTTGGGCTCTTCCCGCGCCGGGCTTTTGGGTAAGGTCGCCTCCATCTACGGTGCACATTTGATAGATGAGATCAAAGGTTGGAAAGGCTCCACGTTTCTCCGCTGGCAGCCTGGTTTATATTTGGCGCTCTCCCGATTATTCGAGATTTCTTTTTGTCATTCCATACTCTCTCGTTCTCTGTTCCTCGCTGCATGGACTTGTTCACTGCTCCGCGCCACGACCTCCGCGATTCCAGACTCCGGTGCCATCCGAAAGATCTTCAACTCCACAGGCTTCATGACCGAAGCCATCAGGTATTTTACTCCTCAGCAAAAGATCTGAAGCTATCATTTATTTTAATGTTTTTGCACAGAAGTCTCATTCTCGTCGTTGGCATGACAGGTTGCAAGCAAAGGGGTTTCGGCTTCTACAGCTTAGAGGAGAGATAAGCCCGTTGAAGCCCGCCAAGCTTATCCACAGGTATTTATCCGGTTCACAGGCTTAGTAATCGGTTGATTCCCCTCTGTCTTGGTTTCAGTTTTGCCAGAGGTTTTTCCTCTGTGCTGGAGAAGAGACCCCAACCTTATTGTCTTTTGGTTGGCCGTAGGTCTTGATGGACCAACGCTCTTAACTGTTCAAGAGTTTTGGAACTGTTTTTTAAGAGTTGGGTCTTTCCTCATCTGCGGTGATTTGGGCCCTTACCCATGTTTTTTTTCCGAGACTGGAGTTTAATATACAGCTATCTGTATTTTTATTTGGTGTATCTGTTGTGACTATAGACATGTTTTATGACTATCCTTAACCCTGGTTGGAACCAGCGGCTTATTTACTTTTATATTCATATAGCTCGAGGCTATTGGTTTACTGTATCTATCTATTCCAGCTATATAATGTCTTGATTCTCTGTCATGGATACGAATGATTGTACTATAATGCAGCGTAAGGTTTATCTATTACCATATATATAATGTTTTCCTCGTTTCCGGATTTACGTTGGTTAAATTATAGTATGCAAGCAAATGTATAGAGTAATCTACAGTTATCTTTTGTTTCGCCAATGTTTTGATAGACTTATGTATGGAATTCCCTCTGCCGTGCCAACATCTGAATCCTGTAGATGTATGGCCGGCTGGGTAAGGTTTTGAATGAATATATTTAGAGTCACTCTGTCGTATCATCCTCTGTTCCCATAGATGAATGGTCGACGGTTAATGACTCGTCCAGTCGAACCCTGAGTTCTGTATTATATATATATAACCATATACATTCGGTTAATCATATGTTTGGGGTTCTGGTTCATTATTGGCAGCCATTACATTCGCGGCCTCGGTGAATGCATATTTCTATTCTTTCCTTAATGCATGCAAATGGGTTTACTGTGCTTAAAGAGATATCGCTTGGTTCTGTTGCATTGTTCTATGCCCGTCTCTGTATGGTTTACACAGTGGATATAATACTCTTCAGTTACCCACAGCATGGGTCTTTAATCTTGGATATTAACTCCGCTCTTCTTCATTACTTGGACTTGTGAAAGCCTCATTTGCCACGGCTATACCGAGTTCGGCTCCACGCCATTATGCCTTTCCTTTATTTGTTGACCCTCTGCTGGCATTTTACTTAAAGGTGTTATGGTTTCTATATAGCCGCTTGCGACCATTAGGGTCTTGATGTCATATCGACCCAGTTATTTTGGTTGCATGAAGATTTCAGTTTCCGTGATTCGTTTTTCTCCAGACTATGTAGTCATTTAATTGATAAAGACAGACTTATATTATTAACAGTCCGCTTCATTTGTTTTAAAGGTTCAGCTGTTCTCAGCTCTTGAAGTTTTAACTATTCTGTTTACATTTCTTTCTTGCACAGAATATTATAGCCATATCAGTCTTTGGCCTTACGATTATACGGTTGTTTCCCGTCTTCTGGTTTACTTCGAGGTTGACTGTTCTTTATACTGATACCTCTTAGTTACACAGACACATTATCTTTACATCTTGCAATTAAGCTGTCTACAGTTATGCACAGACATGCTATCTCTTGCTCTTACAGCTAGGTTGTCTATTAACGTGATTTACTCTATAAGCTAATTATAATTAATTGCTCAGATAATCACAGCTGTACTATAGATAACCAGGCATATGAGGGTTCCGTTACTTACCTGATCCCCTCTGGTAAGTTGAATCTGGAACACTTCTCCTGCCAAATAGCTGTGTAACGCTTGTTTTCCACCCAACCGTGAGACCAGTCCTTTCAGACCTGAGTCTCCCCCCAAGCTTACGCTTACCGGATCACTATCCTCAGTAAGCCAGCACTCTCTTTGTGCCTGACTATCTGGTCCTTACCAGACTTAGTCCATCCAGGGTTTTCTTTCCCTTTCTCCTCTGCCTGTCACTACAGCCCAGAGTTCTCAACCCACCTCCCTTTTCCCTCGAAACCCTTCCAGTTGGGAAAGGTGGTTATTTCTAGTTATATTAACTAACCTTTCTTTCCAATTCCCTTTTATTTTGGGAAGTCAGATATCTTCATGATTAATTCCTTTAATCATCAATTTAGTGCACATGTACAATTAACATCATATCCTCAAAAGAAAATAAATTCTTCATATTATTTCAATTCAGTGTTTTACTGCAGTAACTTCTAAATAATTACATTTTACGGGGTCATCACAGACCATGAAAAGAGTCGAAAGCCCATATACATCAGGACAATACAGATAGCATAATGCGCTTAATACAGTTCTTGTGATGATGACAGAAAATGCCTTTTTCAGCCACAATTATCTACGGTATAGACCATCATCACTTGTAGCTGTATTATTGTCTTGTATCTATGTTGAAATAGATTATTCTCCTGGAAAGACCTGTAACATGCATTTGAAACCAAAATAGAGGGAATCGTTTTATCAATACAATGCGGCTTGGTCAGCAGAGAGACCCACTTAATGTTGTTACTACATTGCCTTTTCATTATGTAGTTTTTATTTACCCAGCTTTTAAATAAATAGTTGATTAACTTCTTGTTTTGGATTTTTGTTGGATGGTAATAAACAGCGAAAGACTTGTAAGAGTTTGCACACTCGGTGCATGCAAAAGATGCAGCGGCCAAGGGCGAAGTTCAAATTTGCACGGTCGATACAGAGCACATTGAATGCAAAATACAGGTCGATTAATTTTAGCTACCACCAGTTCCCGCATCCTTTAGTGAGAGTGCAGTTAAAATTATTGGAGCTTCCATCGTTATTTGAAATCCCATTTTAATTAATGGAGATTGTTTCGTGCACAGACTGGTGATTTTGTTTTTCTTGGAGGAATTTTCTTGTAAATGGAGAGGCTATGAACATAATTTTATGTTTCTGTTTCACTTAATGAAATAGGTGTGCTATAATTTTGTTTTACATTTGTTTTATTTTCTTGACTGTACACTTGTAAAAATCTTGATGTCTAATATTAATGTATTTATTGTTTTCATTTACTGTTACTGTTTTCCCTATCTAGATTTGGATCCATATGACAGGTGGAGGGAATGTTCTAGGGGTGGAGGGAATGTTCTAGGGATGTCGGAAATGAATAGGCTCGGGAACTAACCCTCCAACCTCATTCGGTCTTTCCTGCATGAGACCCACACAAATTTATGAGAAGCATTCTTTATCAGATTTTGCTTACGATTTAGTTTCCCTTGTAGAATTTACATTTGCTTTTGATTATAACAATATTGTACTACTTAAAGTCTCGCCCAGTTCTCCTAAATCTATTGTTTCCAACTTCTTAGAACCCCTCTGTACCTATAACAATTCCTAATTTTCAATTTTCCCATGACGCTAAAGCATCATTTATAGGAAAACCTGTACATCTACATCTATTTCGCATACACACAGTAGTGTATCCAAAACTTATGCATAATTTGTTTGTTCGATATGTGCATATATATTATATAATATATATTATATATATATTATTAATATAGATATATAGATATAATATTATATTAATTATAGAATTCATATTACATTGTGCAATTCGTTTGCAAGCCTTCAAAATAATAATGTTTTGGTTTATGTTTTGTTTTCGATTTTGCTTTTTTAATTAATTTTGATAAAACAATTTTTTATATGTGTATATATAATCTTATCAATGTCATATCAATTAAAAAAATGTATTACCCTATCCAACCCAACCCAACCCAAATGCTTCCAGAAGATAAAGCCCCTAGGATGTGACCGAAGTGAATGTATTTACATCATTATATTTACTCCCACCACCTACAGTGAAATTTCTATTTACAATATAGCTGTAAAAAAAATAAATTTTTTCTTCACAATTCATATTGCAAAAGAAAATCATAGGAAGTGTCTCTTACCTCTTTAGCCCACGGAATAGCAAAACCAAATCTATGCAACTCGACTTGGCTAGCAATCGCCAATGACCCATAAATGCTAGCCACATAATTATGAGAAAGAAAACTAAAGGAACATGTAGAAATATATTGTTCTACAAAGCGGCTCCGCCCATATAATTTCCTACAACCTTAATCGTTTTAGTTTCCACTTCCCTTCCTCCACCTGCACTAATGAATCAAGTCATCTTCCAACAGAGCAGAAGGAACGCCTTCTTGCAATCACCACATTGGTTTTCCATTTTCTAAAAGAAACAAACAATATCACTAACGTCATATATTCAAATGTTTCAATTTCTCATATATCAGGATTATATTTCCTATTCAATTTCAATTTCTAATATTTCAAAATTCAATATTTAAATTTTTCAAACAATATTTCATTCTAATAAATCATTTTTCAATTAATATCGTAA
>APFE030031527.1:8148-44676 GCA_000404065.3 Pinus taeda
TTTGTGGAAAAAAATCAAGACTTTAAATGAAAAGGAAAGAACCGTTTTCAAAAAAAGAAAAAAAAAAACACAGAAGGCCTAGGAAAAATGGGTTGGTAGATACAAAAAGTGGAAAGCCACTGAAATTTACTTGGAATAAAACTTATAAAATAAAATCACCGAGAAATAAATGGGGTTATTTTTTTTGGAAGCATGAAAAATCTTAACTCAAGGGGAACTCAGGGAATCAATTCATGGTTATAAGGAGTGCAATCACTCTTGAGTAATTTCTTTAGTAAGTCAATTTCGATTAGAGTTCAAGTTTGAAGAGCCTTTTTATTTTGATAATTTTTTTAATATGTTCATTTTTTAGGTATGAAGAAAGGTATTTTAAAGGTGTGAAATTGATGAATTTTAACAATAGAAAATGATTATTGATATGTTGGGAACCTATAAAATCTATACAAATTGTAAGTAGAAAAATTATATTATGTTGAGGAAGTGAGGTTATATGTAAAATACTATAAATGAGTAAAATTGTAGACATTAATTGAGTTTGGTATTAACATGTGAGTCAATAAATATTCTTTAGGGGCAAAGTAATTTTTAATAGGAAATAATAATAATAATAATAATAATTATATATATTAATATATATATATATATTATATATATATATAATATATATATATATACTATATATATACTATATATATATACACGCTCATTCTGGATAGGAATAATAAAGCATACATAACTACATACACTTTCTCTTCCAATGGAAAAAAATGAGTATTTCCACTTGCAAAAACCAACCACCGATGTCAAAAAGAATATACCTATGAAAAGATATGTATGACACATTAATGGTGCTAGATTGGAGTAGCACACAAAATCTTGGCAATAGAGGCACATAAACTAGGGAGGATGGAAACCATTATTAATACATGCAAAATATTAACCAAACATAAAGAAAGGTGACCCTTTTATGACCAGGTGTGTCCCCCGACTCTGTAAAAGGACACCAAGTCTAATTATTAAAATTATGTAGACTTTGTTGTAGGTAGTGGAGGCTACCCTAGATTTTTATATGGTAAATAAGTTCACAAGTTTATGAAAAAAATATCGCTAACAGTTGGAATTGTTTTGAAACGAAGAAACAGGTGTTGAATAGTTTTGAAAGGAAGAAACAAGTGTCGAATATGGGTTTTCCCTTATTATGTAATAGTAGTACTAAAATAAAAACGAATTCATTATTTTATAGGCGTGGTATGGTGCTTAAACTACGTAGGACAACATAGGGTGAGGGTGCTCTTGTGCCATACAACAACCCCCCATTTCATGTCATTACTATTCTAAAAAATATAATGTGAAATGGGTCCCTATTAGTTTTTGTTTCAAATTGGTATCAATTTAAAGTTCTATTTCAAAAAGGCTCGAATAAAAGAAAACATTATTAAAAGGCTTTTTTAATAAAACCAATCAAAAAATCCCAACATAAAACGATTTATCTTTATCATTGCGATAAATCGATCGCAAGATCGCATATCGCAATGACAAAGAAAGCACAACTTAAGGGACATCTTGGTTTTCGCCGATGCGAAATCGCTATCGGATATCGACAAAAGCATAAAGTAACATGAGTAACAACTCTTGCTCTGATGCGATGCGAAATGGGCAATCGGCAATCGGGAATCGACGATAACACTTAAAGTGAAAATAAGCTCCCCCTCGCCAGATGCGATGCGATATCGCTATCGGCGATCGGCGACTCACCATGCCCTCATTTTAAACGACCCTACTAGCTATTCCTGATGCGATGCGATATCGCTATCGGTGATCGCGGATTCCAAATGAAACCAATGCAATAACTTAGCATTTCCCCGATGCCCGATTGCGAAAAGGGTAAAAAGCGCAGTTTTCAAAGTAAAAGTGATAAAGGCAGTTTAATATGATTTATTCGTAATTAAAGCAATATCCTTTGAAAAGCCGCTCATCCGCGTTCAAACCGCCAAATCACCCAAGGCATGCTTCAAATAAATCATTCGGCCATTAACCGAAGCGACTGGTATTAATGAGATTGACAGGCCATAACGACCATTTAATGAGAACAACAGGCTTGTGATCTATCCACGGATTTGATCCCAAGGCCACCTTAAGTAAATTGATCACTATGAATGCATCTAGATATATATACTTCATTCTGTTCAATTCATGTTATTGTTTCCTGTGTTACGCCTATCTTTCGGTCTGTAAATGATTCTTCCACAGAGATAGAATCAAGTGGGATGGGAAAGAAATCCAAGAAGACTGCAATGCCTACTGCTTCGCCAGCCGCAGGGCAAGCTGTCGTTAATCCAAGCGGAAAGAAAAAAGGGCTTATATCAGATATGACGTGGCTAGGACTTACCAGGACCACTTGGCAAGGAATGTATAATTTGATTGAAGTCGAAGAGCCAAAGGTGACCGGGATAGAAATCTCATGCGATAATACCAGCAAATCTGACGCCAATTTAAAAGAGTTGGCCGACTCCTTTATGCATAGAATAGCGGCCCGGGAACAAATTCTCCCATATACGGATGTGGTAAGGTGGGCAATCCAAGAGCTCCCAATTACCAACAGATTGTTTAGCACTGCAGACGGGAGGATTTTCGGTTCTTTTCGAGCCGAAGATCTAAGGCTAGGGTATCACCTACCGGCAGAAGAGAAAAAATATAATGTGGAATTTCTGGAGAAATTTCGAGCAGAGAACGAGACTGAGTTTGAACCACTTTGAGGCTGGAGAAAGAATCCAGCAAAACACAAGCATGAATCCTCGGGTAAGTACTCAGTTGACTCCCTATGTTCTCCTTACTGCTATGCTGGAATTATGCTGTGTAGGCTATGGGGATTGCATGACTCCACCAATTTTACTATAGAAATGGTCCCCTTAATGGAGGCGACATGTAGTGGCGAAATTATGGATCGGGCGGTTATATTATCTGACAAGTTAGCCAAAGCCATTCTCGATTTCAGGTCTAACTATCACGTCACAGAGAGGTTTATTCTACTATTCTATTACAGTGCCTATGTGATGGATGTGCTGTTTTTTAATTCTGAGTTTCCTGTGCTTGGATGGAGGTGGACGTCGCAAGACCCCACACCCATTCACATATATTATCAAAAATTGTGGAAGACTAATTATAAGCACCATCTTTATCAAATCTGCAACGGTTTTATGTTGCCAATTCATTATTCCATTTTTGATAAGCCTGCCCCGAAGATTTCTGAGCAAGCAGGGGTAGATTTGACCGCAATAGCAAGTTGGTTTGGGGAGGAGAAATTAACCTACATCAGAGTTTTTGGCAGTCAGGCCCGGCCGCATGTGCTACCACTTTACATCACCAATAAGTTACTTGCCAGGGAAGTAGCTTATCAAATCAATGTTGATGGGGTTACTCAGACCCTGAAAAAAGCGAAAAAACATGTTTGGCCCTCTTTTCCCTTACGAATTGGAATTTATAGCCTGCATGATATCAAACATGCAGAGAAGGAAGATGGGAAAATGAATTCGCTCACTTTGGCTACTCTGCCAAGCAGGCAGTATGATCCGAGGAAGATCGCTTACAATGCGCTCAACTAGGCTAAATTGGCCAAGGTCGAGCACAAAGAAGACAGATTCGAGGATTTGTTTGCATCAACGGAATCGCTGTATCAAGTTAAGTTGCTTGCCATAAATGTATCCAACGACGAAGGGCTAGTCGAATTTAACAGAATTAGAGAACAAAGGTTGCAAACTCTGCCTCTATACCTGTTAGCGACTGTTCTTATGACAACAAGATCAAGCGAGCCTGAGTAGCGAAGTAATATTCCACCTTCTACTACATCAAAGTAGCAGGAGGAAGTGCATAGCCAGGGGCAAGAAGTAACCCAGGAAAATGTGTTGTGACAAGAAGAAACCTAGGTGAAAGCCCAAGAAGAGAGCAGCTCTTAAAATAATGATGATACACTAGTTGATCCAAATTTTCTCTAGCAATGGCAGCAATTCAGTACAATCATCAGCAACCTAGAGTGCTCGAAAGATGAGGAGGTTTCTAAAGAAGGCGACACGCAAGAAGCGACATCAAAACCGGTTTCGGACGAAACCAGCGGCCTACCCAATTCAAAAGAAACAGAGATAATTCCTAAAAATCGAACGGGAGAAATCATTTTGCAAATAGAAGAGATTCCCCCTTTGGATGTATTTTATAGCCCTAAGCATAAAGTTGTTGTAAAGGGACAGAGGAAAAGGAGAAGAGCTGATCAACCTTCCCTATTCCCTGAATTAACAGTGACGGGCAGTGTTGTGTGGAAAGAGGAATTCGACCCCTCCGATGACTTAACCAAGCTATCGCAATTCGCTGGAGCATATTCGGCAAAGACCATCGATAAAGCATCGGAGGTGAGCAGTTTATTGAAGGCCAAGGATCAAGACATCTCTTCACTACAGGCGAAATTATTGGAAGTTTAGCAGAAGGCAGAGCAGGCAGAACAAGAATTGCTATTACAACAACAGAGCAATCATCAGCTAACTAAGCAATTACAAGAGGAAAAGCAGAGGATTGATGAAAGAAAAATCCAAAGGCAAAGGGAGCTATCGGCGGCACTGGAGCAATTGAGAATATCGACTGAGGGAACAATGAAAGCAAAAGATCAACAAATCGCTCAATTGACCACTCAAATTGTGCAAATGAAAAAGCTCCCTCCGGTAGATGAATTCAAATCAGAAGCACTTCAGTTAAATAAGGCATTGATTAATTGGGTTAAACTCCTATGTCAGAAGATTACACAAGCAGAACCATTGTGCGAATTAGTAACATCCATAAGCGAAAAGGTAGAAAAAGCAAGGACCGATTTGGATTAGGCCGAAGAAACAATGACAAACTTTATAGAATGGCAGGATTCCGATCAAGGCCAGGGGACTAATCTACTGAGAATTTTGGAATCGCACAAAGAAATACTTTTCACAGAATGGAAATCGCAACTAATGAAGGCAGAAAGAGCGATTTTCAGATGCAAAGCATCCACTGGAAATTTGGTTGAATTAGTAAATAATACGCTTTATTTGTCTAATATGATTTCCCAATGTACTCCAGGTCAATTAACAATGACAAAGATGTTGGAGCACTCATGCTACCCGGAGCTGGAGAAAAATGGAAGATTAATCGCTGGAATCAACAGTTTAACATGGGATGCTCATTGGTTTTTCTTAATCAAGCCATACAGCCAAAGAGTCACCTTGAAATGCCTCACGGATGCTGTCGGGTATATTATACCCGACATTCAGGATGCCACCTTCGCTGCCCAATTCAGTTTACGCCTCAACAGACTGCCAGAAGTGGAGCCGATGCTAGCGATAAGCCAGCTCAGGTTTAGGGGAAAACAACCTGAGTCATGACTCACATCGCCGACTGTCAGATCACCCCTGAGAAATAGATCGCATTTACTGATACCAATTTAGTAGGATTTTGTTTTATATATTTTTTTAGCTTAGTAGTATTTATAGACCCTTTCATGCATTTAGAAAGGGTCGTAAAGTTTTTTATATTACTTAAACCCTGAAGTTGCACTATTGTACTTCAGGGATATTTTTTTTTACGAAACTAGACCAATTATTCTGAATTTAATGAGGAATGTTTTTATGCAAATGTGCACTATTGTCATTGTTTAAAAGAATTTCTGTGTTGAAGAAGGAATTTTGAATAGCGAATGATATTTTGGATTGATCTGCAGCTCACATGGTACTATTATCTGTGTCTGTACTCATTTTTGTTATATGAATTTTTGTTTAAATTGCTCTTGCTATTATCGCTTATATATATATGTGCTTTTCGCAGCATTCTTTATGCATTCCACTATTGGTTGTTTATCACATGCTTCTCTTTCAATCGTATATATGTATCGATGATATAAACAGTGAATGCAGTAATTTGTATTTATCGCTTCATTGTGAATATTCATATGAAGTAATATTTGAATGATTGAATTTCTCTTATTTATTTTACAGAGTCATCTACATGCCTGTTAGATAGTTAAAGATTATTTAACGCTGCATTCCGAATGAATAAGTTGTTCCTGGGATTAGTATTAGCTTCCCTATTTCTGTCAATAGAATAAGCTAGTCGCCTATCACTTATGCAAACTATTCATCACCCATACATCCCTTTTATTTTATTATCGAGAAACTGGTCCCGTTATCTCCAGTCGGAGCCACCATCCCAAACGGAAAAGGAGTTGTACTAAGGTCCGGACCGGGTGGTTATCCCCCAATGTTGTGGGAGCGATTTTTGAGTCCTCAACATTTCTGGCGCTAGAAGGAGGGCCATCCGCTATGAATGGCGATTAAGCCAAGACCTACAAACCATTCAAAGAGTAATTCACCCTCCGCCTCTCCTCCGACATCTCGTTCGCATTCTGAATCTCTAGTATCCAGACGAGACGAGGAAGAATCAACCACTACTGCTCAATTACATCATACTTCAGAACACTTAAGTCCGGAGTCCCCTGAAGTTCAATCCATTATCCAGAAACTTCAAGGCTTCTCAATTTCCCCTCCTAGATCTGAAGTATCACAAGGCAGTCAAACTTTGCAATTTCGCCTACCCCCTCACCTTACCAGACTCCAAAGAAAAAAGCTAGGTATTGAACCACCCGAATTTCCTTTACCCGAAAGGAAAAGGATCAAAAAGACCGCCGAAGGTTCTGGTAGCGAAACCTTTTCTCCATCATCTTCCATTTCATCATCACCTGTGCGAAGTCAAACACCCACTTCACCACTTCATATCATTGTTCACCAAGGGACTTCATCTCAAGCATTGCAATCTTTTCACTCTGTACTTCCACTTCCCCCTCAGGCACCTGGAACACCACAAGCAATCGTTGGTAATCCTAAAATAGCCCAAAGACCATGGAGAAGTCCTGGTGCGGTCACCATGCCTGCACCTTTACATCCTTTACCCGATTACCCCGAAAAATGGTTACCAAATTTCAATCCAGATGCTGGCACTTCTGCAGAAGAGCATATTAAAAATTTTATGCTGTCGGTCAATCTAAAGGGAGTCAGTGAAGAAGATGTGGTAGTAAGATTGTTTCCCTATTCACTACAAGGATCTGCAGGGTCTTGGTATTTTTCCTTGCCCTCTGGATCCATAACGAGTTGGAATATCTTCTAGGAACAGTTTCTCACCAAATATGGCAATGACATATCCTTAGCTACACTTGTCCATGACCTTTCCAATTTAAGGATCGAGTCAAGAGAACCCATTAAGGAGTTCAACTCCAGATTCAACAAACTCTTGAACAAAATCCCCACTAATGATAAGCCAAGTGAACAAGTTAGAAGCGAGTGGTATATCACTGCTTTGTCTTCAAACAATGCCATATTTGTCGATAGGGCTAAACAACCGACATTGGCCGAAAACATGAAGGAAGCACTCGCTGTGGAAAAGAGTGTAATCGCCTTAGAAAAGAAAACTGGCTTGGAAGAAAGAAAATCTAAAAAAGTGTCCTCTAAAGATGACTCTAAGAAAAAGATTAGTAAGGATCCATATGACATGGAGGGCCTTCAAAAAGTCCTTAAAACCATGTTGAACGAAATGGTTGAGATCAAGAAACAAGTATCAGAATCCTCAACAAATAAACCATATAGGAATTTCAAGAAACCCGAGTCCAAACCTCCAAACGTTATATCATATGCAGACTCGGATCCTGAGGAAGAAGAAGAGGAAGAAACAGTTACACCATCTCAAGAAGAAGAAGAGGAAGTAGTTGAATGTCACGGGATGTGGGAATTTATACTCCCTAATTCTGATACTGACACTGAGCAAGAAGCCTTTCCTATCAGTACAAGGAGTAAAGGTACTCCCGAACCTGTTCAAGCTAATCCAAAGAAAAGGAGCTCTGGAACCAATACTGTAAAGGAAAAGGTACCCATTAGAAAGCTAGCCGCGGCAGTATCTAACAATCAGCCATCATCCTCTGCTACACCTTCGTCATCTAAAACATTGGTAGTTTCTGATTCGATGGCTTATAACATTATCAATGACATGAAAAAAACTAAGGCAAACATCACCATGTTTGAACTTAGTAAATTAAAACATCAGCAAAAATTACTACTCAAAGAACTTAACGTTGTTCCTTCTTCACCTCTTCCCACCACTAAAGCTGCAAGTGACTCAGGACAAACCCCCTGCTGGTAGAAGTTGAGGCAACTGACACAATTCTGATTGGAGATAGATCAAACTCCCATACCCCTCCTTTCCTCTTGACTTATGAAATTTATAATCAAAATCTACACAACTGCTTAATTGATTCTGGGGCATCCTCGAATATAATGCCTTCTTCAGTTTAATCTAAACTGAATATAGAACCCCAGAAGTCTTCTATTCACATTGTGCAGTTAGATAGAACTAAAGTTCAAGTTCTAGGGGAAATAAACTCTGTAACGATCAGGTTATCAGCAGACCCAAGAATAGTCCAAAGGATTGACATCCTAGTCGCCAATATACCTAAATTCTATCGGTTGATTTTATGGAGGGATTGGTGAGAAAAGCTCCATGGGTATATCTCCACCGATTGGTCACATATGTGGCTCCCCTATAAGGGCAAGCCCAATCAAATAAATATTGATCGGGAGAAACATATGACCCACACTGTTACGGAATTTGAACAGGAAAATCAACTGGTTGCGTTCAACAACAATATCCTAGGAAATTATTCTTCCGAGTAATTTTTTGGCAATTATATTGCCTAGCCATCTCCTTTCTCAGTCAACAATTTCGCATCACAAATTGAAAACTTTTCACAGACCGACAGGTCTAAATGCGTTAATGTTACTGAGAATGTTGTAACAAAAACTGTAGATAATTCATTATTTTGGTCTTTATATTTTGATGGATGTAAGTCCAGTGAAGGATCAGGAGCAGGATGCATTTTTGTCAGCCTGCAAGGAGAAAAAACAATGTTGACCTGTAGATTAGAATTTGAATGCACCAATAACACAGCCGAGTATGAAGCACTAGTCCAAGGACTGTATAAAGCGATCAACCTCAAAGTTCAAAACTTAAAGGTCTTTGGTGACTCTGAGATTATCATTAAACATGTAAGGAATACAATTCCTTGTCTTTCGAACCATATTAAGCATTATCAATCGCTGGTACAAGAGCTAACATCCCATTTTTAGCATTCAATATTTCTTCCATTCCCAGGTCACAAAATTCGGCAACTAACTTTCTAGCCAATGTCGCTTCCAAGCTACTCCCTTCCGAAGACTATAGTCCAGATAGGTTTTCAGTAGAATTACTTTTTAGACCATCCATTCCTGACAATGTAACCAATTGGAGAGTGTTTAGCCACGATGATGACATTTTACAATTTCTAACCTCTGAAAAATCCTATGACAATCAAATCATTGAGGAAGAGGAGCACGATACTCAAATACAAGGTAAACATGAGGAAAAATCAATCCCTAAGCGCGTAGTGAAGCTTGAAGATCATTACGATATCAAAGATAGGTTCAAACCTGTGTCTAATACAAAGCTTCAGAGCTCTACCTTAAGGTTTGAATTAATAAACCTTGGCACCGAACAAAATCCTCAAAACATTAATTTAGGATTAAGACTTTCCATAGAGGAAAAGGAAGCATTTATTAGTCTGTTACGAAAGAATAAACATGTTTTCGCTTGGAGATATGATGATCTAAAAACATATGACACATCCATTATTCAACACACTATCCCAATGCTTCCCGAACGGAAACCATTTCAACAAAAGGTGAGAAAAATACATCCAAACTTAGAGGGTCAAATAAAGTCTAAACTCAACAAACTCTTGAAAGCTAAGATTATTTTTGCCGTACGACACTCAAACTGGGTCTCCAATATGGTACCAGTCAGAAAGAAAAATGGCAACATAAGGATTTGTATTGATTTCAGGAATTTAAACAAGGCAAGTCTAAAAGATAATTTCCCATTACCCACTATGGAGCAGATACTCCAATCAATGGCAGGCTCAGAGTTAATGTCCTTTTTGGACGGGTTTTCAGGGTATAACCAAATTCTCGTCCACCCTGATGACTGACTCAAAACCACATTTAGAACAAAGTGGGGAACATATGCATATCAGAAAATGCCTTTCGGACTTATTAACACAGGAGACACTTTCCAAAGGGTGATGGATATCACTTTCAAAGGGTTAACTAATAGAACAGTAGTCGTCTATTTAGATGATATTACTCTATTTTCAAAAGAGAGATCCAATCACTTGCATAATTTGAATCAAATCTTCCAACGCTGTAAGAAATACAGTATTTCTCTAAACCCTAAGAAATCTTTCTTCGCACTTGATCAAGGTAAGCTCCTAGGCTTTATTGTATCTAAAGATGGCATCTATATTGATCCAGACAGGATTAAAGAAATTTCTAAAATCCCGTTTCCTCATAATAAGAAATCCATGCAGTCATTTCTAGGCCAAATAAATTTTGTAAAAAGATTCATTCCAGATTTTTCTCAAATTATTTTACCACTTCAAACTATGATTAAGAAAAATTCAGTCTTCAAATGGGGATTGCCAGAAAAGGAAGCATTTGAACTAATCAAACAATCAATAATCAATGCCCCAGCTCTAAATACCCCAAATTTTTCTAATCATTTTACATTGTATACCATCGCATCCGACTCCTATTATGTTGCGGTACTTACACAGATCAACGATCACAATTTGGAAGCACTGATTTCATTCTATAGCTCAAATCTTCAAGGTGCAGAACTAAACTATTCTGAAGTAGAAAAATAAGCCTTTGTTGTATATAAAGCGGTTAAACATTCCAGACCCTTCCTGTTAAAATACCATACAAAGGTTATAGTTCCTTTCTCCTCAGTTAGACAACTATTAATCCAAAGAGAACTGGGAGAAAAAAGGGCAAATTGGGTAACAGCACTCCAAGAATATGACCTAGAAATCAAGCCAGCAAAGATTGTTAGAGGCCAAGGTTTTTGCAGGTTATTGGCAGGTGCATCCAACATTCCGGAATCAAGCGATACAAATCAATTTGAAACCATCAACCAGATAAGTATCATTGACTCTGAATCACAGTATGTTGATTTAATATTTTACTTGAAAAACGGATATGCACCTCCTAATCTGTCCTACAAAAACAAAAGGGCCATAAGATTGAAAGCAAAAAATTTTACCATTATTGATGATGTTCTTTTTAGGCAAAATTATGATTCTGTTTTACTAAGATGCCTTGAAAAACAAGAAGCACAAAGGGTCTTGCAGGAATTGCATGATGGAATAGTAGGAGGCCACTTTGGAGCTGATACCACAGCTCACAAAGCCATCCATGCTAGGTATTACTGGCCCACTCTATTTAGAGATGCTCATGAATATGTGAGGAAATGCCGAGATTGTCAAACTTCAAGTGGAAGACAAAAGAAATCAGCCTTCCCTCTGCAAACGGTCAACATTGAACAACCATTTGAGCAATGGGGATTGGACATTATTGGAGAAATTACTCCTAATTCTTCCAAATAGCACAAGTATATCCTTAACGCTACTGATTACTTTACCAAGTCGGTTGAAGTGATTCCGCTAAAGACAACAAACTCTGAAGCCATTATTGAATTCATAGATCAATTCATCATTACCAGGTTTGGAGTCTTGAATGCTCTTGTTTTTGATAATGCATCTTACTTTTTAGGCAATGCTACGTTTGATTTCGCAATCAAAAGAGGTTTCAAAATCAAATATTCTACTAACTATTATCCTCAAGGCAATGGTTTGGCCGAATCTACAAACAAAAACCTTATCAAAATTATCAAGCGAACTATCGAACAGAATCACAAGAACTGGCACAAATCTTTAATATTTTCACTATGGGTTGACATGATAACACAAAAGGCTTCTATAGGTTCTTCCCCATTTAAACTCGTTTATGGAGAAGAAGCTTTACTACCAACAAATCTTATTCTTCCTTCTCTAGCCCTAGTTCAATTTATTGAAGAAAATCCTTCTTCTTCTTTAAAGCTTAGACATGACCAAATCCTAAAATTGGAAGAAGAAAGAGAAAAAGCCAAAATTATTCATGTGAAACATTAGCAGATCATCAAGTCATCATTTGATTCAATTTCATCTGGTTCTAAGAAATTTCAAGTCGGTGATTTAGTCCTGAAATGGGATAAAGCCCATGAAGATAAAGGAAAACACACCAAATTCCAGAAGATGTGGCTTGGACCGTTTCATATCTGTGAAAAGATAGGCCATTCGACCTTCATGCTACAAGATTTATGAGGGTTGAGAGATTCTCTCCCTGTTAATGGTCTAATCTTAAAGAAATTTTTCAACTGAGAAGGTAACCCCTTCTCCTTTTAATAGCATTTTTATAGTTTGTAGCAAAATTAGAAAATAAAACTGTAAGGCATTTTCTATTTGACCTTTGATGTATTCAAAGAGTTTCTCAAAAACAAGCAATCCAATATTTACTTTTAAATAAATAGAAGTATTAAACAAAAGGAATGATTTCTAGGAAATTAGCTATAATTGCATTCTGAAACTACACTACAATCTTAGTGAACCCCTCTTGAAGTTTATAAATCTTGCAAATATTTATAGGTTTTCCAAATTGGTTACAGAAGGGTTATCAATATTAAAATAGAAGCCAATCCAAATTCAAAATCTCAAACTCTTACCTTGTCATCCATCCTATCTTAAGGAGGAAAATTGTCTATCCCATTTACCCAAGTTCATGATTATTCAGGGTGTAATTCCAACAATACTGGATATAAAAGTTGAGAGGTCTTATTACAAGCCTGCTTTCCATGTTCATAGGAAAATAGTTTAGCCGACATTACCAATACTGCATATCAAAACAGGGTAATGGCTTCAATTGTAAGACAAGGGGTCTCATCACGAGCCAGCTTGTTCGGTTAGATTACTACCAGTGAATGGCATTGTCACTTAACATGCCACCACACCAGGGAAATGACTTTTTATCTTAAAAAATAGCAGAAAATGAAAAGAAATACAAAATGTGAAAAAACATATTTTGAATTCATTTTGTTAATCATGCTCTGAAGTGAATGGGACAATAGACAATGATATCGTTTAACGGTATCCCTGCCGAAACTATGGACGTTTGCTGGCAACAGAGGTTCTACTTGTGACAAAGGAGTTAATTTTACTAGCTAATTTGGAAAAGGTTCTCTGTTTTATCAATGCCAACCAACAAACACCAATTTAAAATCTAGAATGTTTGTATTTTTAACAAAAGGGGAAATTAGCGAAGAAAGTATTGTTCTGTTTAGAATGCAACAATACCTAGTTATATTAGAATTTTCCCTTTTGAATAAAATTTCTATTTTGAAAAAGTTTAAGCATTTCTATACTTTTCAGAGATAACTGTTTCTTCCAGCGAATCGCCAATTGTTGTGATATACAACAACCCCCCATTTCATGTCATTACTATTCTAAAAAATATAATGTGAAATGGGTCCCTTTTAATTTTTGTTTCAAATTGGTATCAATTTAAAGTTTTATTTCAAAAAGGATCGAATAAAAGAAAACATTATTAAAAGACCTTTTTAATAAAACCAATCAAAAAATCCCAACATAAAACGATTTATCTTTATCATTGCGATAAAGCGATCGTAAGATCGTATATCGCAATGACAAAGAAAGCACAACTTAAGGGACATCTTGGTTTTCGCCGATGCGAAATCGCTATCGGATATCGGCAAAAGCATAAAGTAACATGAGTAAAAACCCTTGCTCTGATGCGATGCGAAATCGGCAATCGGCAATCGGGAATCGGCGATAACACTTAAAGTGCAAATAAGGTCCCCCTCGCCCGATGCGATGCGATATCACTATCGGCGATCGGCGACTCACCATGCCCTCATTTTAAAAAACCCTACTAGCTATTCCCGATGCGATGCGATATCACTATCGGCGATCGCGGATTCCAAACGAAACCAATGCAATAACTTAGCATTTCCCCGATGCCCGATTGCGAAAAGGGTAAAAAGCGCAGTTTTCAAAGTAAAAGTCATAAAGGCAGTTTGATATGATTTATTCGTAATTAAGGCAATATCCTTTGAAAAGCCACTCATCCACGTTCAAACCGCCAAATCGCCCAAGGCATGCTTCAAATAAATCATTCGGCCATTAACCGAAGCGACTGGTATTAATGAGTTTGACAGGCCATAACGACCATTTATTGAGAACAACAGGCTTGCAATCTATCCACGGATTTGATCCCAAGGCCACCTTAAGTCAATTGATCGCTATGAATGCATGCAGATATATATACTTTATTCTGTTCAATTCATGTTATTGTTGCCTGTGTTACGCCTATCTTTCGCTTTGTGAAGGATTCTTCCACAGAGACGGAATTAAGTGGGATGGGAAAGAAATCCAAGAAGACTGCAATGCCTACTGCTTCGCCAGCCGCAGGGCAAGCTGTCGTTGATCCAAGCAGAAAGAAAAAAGGGCTTATATCAGATACGACGTGGTTAGGACTTACCAGGACCAATTGGCAAGGAACGTATAATTTGATTGAAGCCGAAGAGCCAAAGGTGACTAGGATAGAAATCCCATGCGATAATACCAGAAAATATGACGCCAATTTAAAAGACTTGGCCGACTCCTTTCTCCACAGAATAGCAGCCCGGGAACAAATTCTCCCATATACGGATGTGGTAAGGTGGGAAATCCAAGAGCTCCCAATTACCAACATATTGTTTAGCACTGCAGATGGGAGGATTTTCGGTTCTTTTCGAGCCGAAGATCTAAGGCTAATGTATCACCTACCGATAGAAGAGAAAAAATATAATGCGGCATTTCTGGAGAAATTTCGAGCAGAGAACGAGACCGAGTCTGAACCAATTCGAGGCTGGAGACAGAATCCAGCAAAACACAAGCATGAATCCTCGGGTAAGTACTCAGTTGAATCCCTATGTTCTCCTTACTGCTATGCTGGAATTATGCTGTGTAGGCTATGGGGATTGCATGACTCCACCAATTTTACCATAGAAATGGTCCCCTTAATGGAGGCGGCATTTAGTGGAAAAATTATAGACTGGGCGGTTATATTATCCGACAAGTTAGCCAAAGCCATTCTCAATTTCCGGTCTAACTATCGCGTCACAGAGAGGTTTATTCCGCCATTCTATTACAGTGCCTATGTGATGGATGTGTTGTGTTTTAATTATGAGTTTCCTGTGCTTGGATGGAGGTGGACGTTGCAAGACCCCACACCCATTCACATATATTATCAAAAATTGTGGAAGACTAATTATAAGCACCATATTTATCAAATCTGCAACGGTTTTATGTTGCCAATTCATTATTCCATTTTTGATAAGCCTGCCCCGAATATTTCTGAGCAAGCAGGGGTAGATTTGACTGCAGTAGCAAGTTGGTTTGGGGAGGAGAAATTCACCTACATCGAATTTTTGGTAGTCAGGCCCGGCCGCATGTGCTACCACTTTACATCCCCAATAAGTTACTTGCGAGGGAAGTAGCTTATCAAATCAATGCTGATGGGGTTACTCAGACCCTGAAAAAAGCGAAAAAACATGTTTGGCCCTCTTTTCCCTTACGAATTGGAATTTATACCCTACATGATATCAAACATGCAGAGAAGGAAGCTGGGAAAATGAATTCGCTTACTCTGGCTACTCTGCCAAGCAGGCAGTATGATTCGAGGAAGATCGCTTACAATGCGGTTGACCAGGCCAAATTGGCCAAGGTTGAGCACAAAGAAGACAGATTCGAGGATTTGTTTGCATCAGCCGAATTGCTGTATCAAGTTAAGTCACTTGCGAGAAATGTATACAACGATGAAGGGCTAGTCGAACTTAACATAATTAGAGAACATAGGTTACAAACTCTGCCTCTAGACCTGTTAGCAACTATTTCGATGACAACAAGATCAAGCGAGCCTGAGCAACGAAGTAATACGCCACCTCCTACTACATCAAAGTAGCAGGAGGAAGTGCATAGCCAGAGGCAGGAAGTAACCCGAGAAAATGTGCAACGACAAGAAGAAACCCAGGCGAAAGTCCAAGAAGAGAGCAACTCTAAAAATAATGATGATACACTAGTTGATCCAAATTTTCTCCAGCAATGACAGCAATTCAGTACAATCATCAGCAACCTAGAGTGCTCAAAAGATGATAAGGTTTCTAAAGAAGGCGACACGCAAGAAGCGACATCGAAACTGGTTTCGGGCGAAACCAGCGGCCTACCCAAATTAAAGGAAACAAAGAAAATTCCTAAAAATCCAACGGGATAAATCATTTTCCAAATAGAAGAGATTCCCCCTATGGATGTATTTTATAGCCCTAAGCATAAAGTTGTTGTAAAGCGACAGAGGAAAATGAGAAGAGTTGATCAACCTTCCCTCTTCCCTGAATTAACAGTGACGGGCAATGTTGTGTGGAAAGAGGAATTCGAACCCTCCGATGACTTAACCAAGCTATCGCAATTCGCTGGAGCATATTTGGCGGCGACCATTGATAAAGCATCGGAGGTGAGCAGTTTATTGAAGGCCAAGGATCAAGACATCTCTTCGCTACAAGCGAAATTATCGGAAGTTCAGCAGAAGGCAGAGCAGGCAGAATAGGAATTGTTAGTACAGCAATAGAGCAATCATCAGTTGACTAAGAAATTACAAGAGGAAAAGCAGAGGATTGATGAAAGTGCAATCCAAAGGCAAAGGGAGCTATCGGCGGCACTGGAGAAATTAAGAATATCGACTGAGGGAACAATGAAAGCAAAAGATGAACAAATTGCTCAATTGACCACTCAAATTGAGCAAATGAAAAAGCTCCCCCAGGTAGATGAATTCAAAGAAGAAGCACTTCAGTTAAATAAGGCATTGATTAATCAGGTTAAACTCCTATGTCAACAGATTACACAAGTAGAACCATTGTGCGAATTAGTAGCATCCATAAGCGAAAAGGTAGAAAAAGCAAGGACCAATTTGGATCAGGCCGAAGAAACACTAAGAAACTTTATAGAATGGCAGGATTCCTATCAAGGCCAGGCAACTAATCTACCGAGAATTCTGGAATCACACAAAGAAATATTGTTCATAGAATGGAAATCGCAACTAATGAAGGCAGAAAGAGCGATTTTCAGATGAAAAGAAACCACTGGAAATTTGGTTGAATTAGTAAATAAGACGCTTTATTTGTCTAATATGATTACCCAATGTACTCTAGGTCAATTAACAGCGACAAAGATGTTGGAGCACTCATGCTACCCGAAGCTAGAGAAAAACGAAAGATTAATCGCTGGAATCAACAGTTTAACATGGGATACTTATTGGTTCTTCTTAATCAAGCCATACAGCCAAAGAGCCGCCTTGAAATGCCTCACGGATTCTATTAGGTATATTATACCCGACATTCAGGATGCCACCTTCACTGCCCAATTCAGTTTGCACCTCAACAGACTTCCAGAAGTGGAGACGATGCTTGCGATAAGCCAGCTCAGGTTTAAGGGCAAACAACCTGAGTCATGACTCACATCGCTGACTGCCAGATCGCCCCTGAGAAATAGATCGCATTTACTGATACCAATTTAGTAGGATTTTGTTTTACAGATTTTTTTAGCTTAGTAGTATTTATAGAACCTTTCATGCATTTAGAAAGGGTCATAAAGTTTTGTATATTACTTAAACCCTGAAGTTACACTATTGTAATTCACGGATATTTTTTTTTATGAAACTGGACCAATTATTCTAAATTTAATGAGGAAGGTTTTTATGCAAATGTGCACTACTGTCATTGTTTAAAATCATTTCTGTGTTGAAGAAGGAATTTTGAATAACGATTGATATTTCAGATTGATCTGCAGCTCACATGGTACTATTATTTGCGTCTGTACTCATTTTTGTTATATGAATTTTTGTTTAAATTGCTCTTTCTATTATCGCTTTTATATATATGTGCTTTTCGCAGCATTCTTTATGCATTCCACTATTGGTTGTTTATCGCATGCTTCTCTTTCAATCGTATATATGTATCGGTGATATAAATAGTGAATGCAGTAATTTGTATTTATCGCTTCATTGTGACTATTCATATGAAGTAATCTTTGAATGATTGAATGTTTCTTATTTATTTTACAGAGTCATCTACATGCCTGTTAGATAGTTAAAGATTATTTAACACTGCATTCCGAATGAATAAGTTGTTCCCGGGATTAGTATTAGTTTCCCTATTTCTGTCAATAGAATAAGCTAGTCGCCTATCACTTAAGAAAACTATTCATCACCCATCCATCCCTTTTATTTTATTATCGGGAAACTGGTCCCTTTATCTCCAGTCGGAGCCACCATCCTAAACGGAAAAGGAGCTGTACTAAGGTCCGGACCGGGTGGTTATCCCCCAATGTTGTGGCAGCGATTTTCGAGGCCTCAACAGGTGCATATGAAATCTTACAACCAACAATTAAAAGTGAAGAAACTAAAAAGTACAATACATATAAGGGGTACTCACCACTTCCTAACTATAATTTAAGGCCTTATGAAAAATAAATCCAATCAATGTCACAGTAAGAAGCACTCATACAATAATTTATAGTATATTTAGTATAGTATAATTTTCTATGTAGAGATAATACTTTTTAAGAAATACTATTGGTACAAATGCATGGGAAAAGAAATATTTCTAGCCATCAAAAGTCCCAAAATTTTGTTTTCATCCTTATGGAATAAGAATATTACGTATTACATAGACGCTTATCACATGGCATATACAATGATACTTTCCACATCTAGACATGAGGAAACAATAAGTCTATTTGTGTTCTGGCTTTTACAGTGTTGGTGCAAGAAAGCAATGACATTAATGATTTACCTGCTTTTTTCACCAATGAACTTGATTTTGTGAATAAACTTGTAACATTAGTACCATTTGATGATGTGATTCTTGAAGACATTTGTATTTTCGCAATATTGGCGTTGGGCGCCCTTTATTAGGAAAACTCTTGTCGGTCAACAATTTTAAATGTCATCACATTAGGAGGACATCATGGCATCTTACCTAGTCTAATGTAGAAGGAAATAAGTTATATTTCTAGTGAATCATCCTATTGTACGATATATTTACTAGAAGCACTTATTTCTCTTGTAACACTTCTAGTTTCTTCTTCTTTTGGCTTCACTACTTTATGTGATGTGGGTTTACTGCCAACTTTTCTTCTTCTTCTCAAAGAGTTGGATATAGGAGGCTTGCACAATAGCATAGCATGCTTGAATCTTGAATTCTGCAATTTTGAAGGCAAAGGAAGTAGAGTGGAGAATCACAATCAGGTTCGAACATAAATTCTCCTTAGAAGAATGTTGCTAGGTTAGAGGTAATGCAAATTTCTCAACCCAACACATTTGTTCCTTATCATAGAAGACTTATTATGAAGGCTTTCCTTGGGCTCTATCTCTTGGTACATATGCTCCTAGAAATATTATATGGCTATATGATCTGAAGAGAGTTCTTTTCCATTTTTCTTGTGCACTATATTGATAAGATAAGATGACTTTGGTGGTGTGGTATTTTCACTTGCAACTATAGTCACGAGTGATATTATTCATACATATCCAACTTGATATTCTATGCTATATTTTATTGGTCTGCCTAATGCTTTCTTAGATGCCATCATGGTTGGAGCCATCTCTTCTACAGATGTAGCAACCTGTATACCACAATGATTATATTATTTGTGTCTTAATAACCTCAGATGTCAAGTTATTAATGATTGTGGTGCTCTAAGATCTTTTGTGAATTTTTTTACTTCAAAAGCCTACTTACGAGCTTTGGTAGGTGACCCTCCTAGGTCCTTATCGTCTACCTTGTATGAGCTGATACAACATGGTGCTTCTTTGAGAGGGCACGTGGTGTATGTATTTATTTAAATCTAAAATACTATTGCAAAAATTGGATTTGGCGGTAAAGTGTCTTCCCTATTACCAGAATATTCTAGATCTTATGTGTTTATTCCCATGGAGACTGATTTGGAACAAAAAACAATTATTTCAATAGATGGAGATGAATCATTAAGGGTGACATCCGAGTTAGGGGTTGATACTTATGCTGAAAATTTTCCTTCAAAAGTGGAATCCTTTCTCCCCGATTATATAATAAATGTTACATGTCTCTTAGAGAATATTTTGCATTATATAGATACTTGGATGTTTGTTGAGAAAAAGGGTATCAAATCTATGCTACAAATATTTGATTTACCCCTTTTACCATTTTCATTTGCAGGTGGCCATAATATTGTTGTTTCATATAAAATAATATTCACCATAACACTCATGTCCTCTCACAAACGTTGTTCTTACTACTTTTGAGAGAACACATTAAACCTACAAATGAACTCATGGATTTGTTAGCTCGAACAAGCTAGCAGATATTGAGGTATCACAACACATGATAATTTTGAGATGCCTTTCAATTCTACATGGTGTTTTATCTTTTTCAACATATATAGTAAAAAGAACAACAACAATGATCCCTGAAATTGGTTCTAGGGATGCAGATATACTGAAGGACGCAGGGATGGTGTACATAGAACTAGTTTGGTAGATATATATTCTGAGTGACTCAAAATTAGATGTGAGTAAAGAGGTTGAACAAGGACCTACAACTGGAAATTTGGCACAAAATGTAGTAGGTATAGAAGCTGACACTAACACAGTTTCAATTTTTCAGCATGTGAAACCAGTTTCTATGAAGAATGTACTTGTTCCTCATTGTTCCATTGAACCTAAATATATTTATATTATACAAACAAGACTTCATCACTATAAAAAATAGACCATGTTATCGAAGGGATTTTAAGAATGTGTCTTGGTCAACTTGGGTGACATGTAGATGCATCATAGGTTGACATTGGAGGCTTTGTAAGTTCATGAGAAACATATCAAGCCCAGGAAATTAAAAGGATGTCACTTGATCTCTTAGAATTTGACACTAAATAATGTTGTTTCTGCAATGTAATCATCTTGTGTGACTCTTGTGAAGGTTTTGGTAGTGCCTGATCGACATCGTGATGATACAGGATCACTTAGTGTAACAACCAAGAGTGTGGTGGTTTCTCTTACCAAACATTTTCATGATAGTATTGAAGCGGATGATAAGTGTAGCTCATCTAAGTTTGAGTCACCACTTTATTCAAAGGGTCACTACTAGGAAAATTGTGGATGACATGATTATAGTTATATATGAAAGCCATAAGTGAATATGTGATACAACAATGGTGAATTATTTCTATGCTCATGGTACAATTAAAAGTCTTTTTGACTACTTTTGAAGCAACATTTCATTTATTGTGGACAATACCATTATGTTACATCAAGGAATGGAAATATTTTTTTTTAAAGGTATTGAAAATTACAAGCAAGAACATGCACCTTGGTTGTTAGAGACATATGAAACTATTGTAGGATTTTTGGGTACCTTGTGAATACTTATTTTCTATTAATTGTGCCCTATGCATCACAATAGTTAGTGCAACATGTTTTTAGAGACTCTATCACTGTTCGAAGGGATTTAGAGGCTTTTGTTTGTACCCTACAAGCTTAAGTTCTCAATGGTGTTCTACCTATCTAGAGAAATCCAATGTTTTGTCGTTATAGTCTATGCTTAATTACCTTTAGCCATGTATACATGACCATATGTGATGTTAAAGGAAGAAAAAATGGTATTCTTGGAAGCAGAGGTCAATGTTTTACAGGTCATCCACTTGATGATGTTTTCATTTCTATGATTATTAACATCATATTTCCAAGGTCCAGTGCAAAGGAAGCATTGACACATGTTGAAATAAATAACATTGAAATGGCCACAGAGTGGTTCTTCCCAAGAAATTAAAAGGATGTGACCTGGTCTCCTAGACTTTGACACTAAATAATGTTGTATCTGCAATGTGATCATCTTGCGTGATTCTTGCAAAGGTTTTGGTAGTGCCCAATGAGCATTGTGATTATATAGGATTTCTTACTGAAACAACCAAAAGTGTGGTGGTTTATCTTGCCAAAAAATTTCATGACAGACTTGATGTGCATGATAACTATAGCTCATCTGAGTTCGATTCATCACTTTCTTCAAAGTGTCACTACTTGGAAAGTTCTGGATGACATGACAATATTTATATAAGACAACCATAAGTGAATGTGTGATACAACAATGGTGAATTATTTTTATGTTCATGGTACGGTTAAAATTAACTTCAACTACTTTTGAAGCAATCAGTCATTGATTGTGGATAGTACCATTATGTCACAGTAAGGAATGGAAACAAAAAACGATAAAGGTATTGAAAATGACAAGAAATATCATGCACATTCGTTGTTAGAGAAATATGAAGCTATTGAAGGTTTTTGGAGCACCTTGCGATTTCCTCTATGTTGTTAACAACACCCTATGCATCACAACTATTAGTGCAACTAGTTTTTAGAGGCTTTATCACTATTCCAAGGGATTCATAGGTTTTTCTTTGCACCCTACAAGCTCAAGTTCTCAATGTTGTTCTACCTATCTAGAGAAATCCAATGTTTTGTCATTGCAGTCCATATTTGATTAACTTTGTTTTTTCCATTATTACCCATGTATACACTGCCATATATGATGTTAAAGTAAGAAAAAATGGTATTCCTGGAAGCAAAGATCAATTTTTTACAGGTCATCCACTTGATGAGGATGTGATTTCTATGATGATTGACATGGGATTTCCAGGGTCTAGTGCAAAGGAAGCATTGAAGTTTGTTGAAACAAATAACATTGAATTGGCTATGGGTTTGTTCTTTAGTCATCCTGAGGAGCCAACACAAGAATATGATCAAATTTCCCAAGACCTTGCCTTGTCACTGGGTAATTCTAAGGCTCCTAAAGACAATGCTAGTGAAAAAGGAAAGTAGGTTTCTTTTCATGTGAAACCTCTAGAAAATGCTCCCATTGAGGATATCTTAACTACATGTATGAATCTGTTGCAAGGTATAGATGAAAAATTATTTTATTTTCTTGATTTTATGGGGGGAAATGACATTGGCATTGCTGATGTTGAGGCATATGTCGTATAAATATTTTATAGTATACTTTAGTTTATATTCAAGTATTCATCATCTGCATGTCTTATAGTCTGCATTGTATCTTCTTTCATTTTCAAGAGAGGAACTCAATATTGATGGTAAGAAGCAAGAATTGAAGAAAGATGAGACTAATAACACTAGAGAAAAAAATGAAAAATGAGAGAGAGAAGAGAACCAGTCTAGTGATACCCTTAGAGCCAATATATTGTGTAAGACAAACACATAGAGATTGATTATCAATTCCTGAGAGTTGGTTAATTCGCTTGTAATGCCTTGAAAACATAGCGATAATGTTTTGAAATGATGAAACAACATTTCATGTGTAAATTGTAGTCCGACCAATATTAAGTTGGAAACTCATATTGTAATACTTGACATTTTATATCATAAATTTATGTGGTTGGAATTTTTTTATTTGCACTAGATATCATTTAGTCTTGTAATTAATATATGTAACTTTGTGTTATCCTATTATATGAATATGCACATTGAATGACTTTAATTTTTTTATTTTTTTTTTTAATTTAGTCGCAAAATCAGACTAATTAATTTATGTTGATTAATAATGAACACATAAAATCAATCTAAAACTTCTAAATTAGTAGTTTTCATTGATTAATCATGAACAAAAATAAAATGAGTATATGGCTAAGTTAGCCGTTTATAATGATTATAAATGAAATTAAATGGGATGAATATAAACTACTAAATCATTTATATAATGAATATGAAATTAACAAAAAAATTAATACTACAAATGATAAATAAATTTTGCATATATATGACTATTTGTAGCTAACATATAGTATCCTATAACACAACTAAAATTCAATCATATTTCTTTGGACATTAATTCGTTTCACAAGATGACTAAAATTTGCATATATATGACTATTAGTAGATAATTTAGAGTATCTTATAGTACAACCAACATTTTGGCCATATTTCTTTAGTCATCAATTTGTTTTCTGAGGTAATCATATAGTAATATATTTTTTTGTATATTTGGTCTTTAATGGTGACAAATAATGACTAAATCAATGACTAAATCAATGACCAAATTTATCACTAAATCTATTAATGTATGATAAAATTGAGAAAAATAATTAATGACTAAGCTAAAAATGACTAAAGTTGGTCATGTTAAAAGATACTATAAATTAGCTATTGTTGGTCACCAACTGAAAAATAGTCGTCTATATGCAAATTTTAGTCCTTTTTTTAGTAACTAATTCGTCATTCTGTACTAGTGTTTATCTATCAACTCCAGTAACTTCTCTATACCTAGGTCCATGAAGATATTGAGAAAGTTTTAAATCATCAAATCCATCATGCAATCCTCTCATGTTGCCTCAATGCTTGGAACATCTCTTCAACGTGCTCTACCGAGTTTAATTCATATCCACTACTCCTATCCTTTGTAAATTCACTCCACTCCTGATCTCCACATATATGAAAAAATTGTGATGTCCAAGCCTCCATGACTAAACCAAACCACTGTGAAATTGTCCTAAACTAGTGTCTCATCACAAATGCAAGCCACCTTGCCCAACTCCACTATTGGATCTTACAGATGATGTCTCAAATCTCATCCCCACCTACCAAGTCTACCATAAAGGGACCCATAATCCCTTTGAATCAAGGGCGAACTTGATCCATCTCAGTCACTTGATCCAAGCTCATCAACAACTCAAATATCATCTTAGACCACACTCAACCATCTAAAGGCTCTCCTGGTCAAAACCACAAATCCATAAATTTTTCATCTCAGGCTCCTCAACCTAAGGCATCATCATCCCATCATGATCTCACCCTAGCTAACTCCCATCTCCATCAATGTGTCTCCAATCCCATGAACCATTTACCCCATTAGGTCACCAAGTCCTCATCTTGGATCATAGTTAAATCTAGATGAAGAACATTCAACTAATAATCGCGATGATTTTTTATCTCAACTATGGCATCCTTATGTCTCAAGCGCTCTCATCCAAATGGCCTCAATCCTCAAGTCATGATGAACACTTGGCCAATATATATCATGGCCAACTATAACTCATCCTTTGTAAATATTTCTCATCCACCATCCTTATCTAAGGCATTAGCCCCATCCACCCTTGGGTTGAGTACCTGTTGGAAAACCTCTACATCAATCTATGTTATATTACTATAAATGAATGAGAAATCATCTTAATTAAGAATGTTCACCAACTCTCACAACCATCACCATGATTGTCATTCCCTCCAAAGTCTTTGAGTGGTCCATGCTTTAATCTATCCTGCGAGATCCATGGTACCCTCATCCTGGTGCTAGAAAGTCTCATCATCACAAATCGATGAAAAATGTTGGGATCTTCACTAACCCATTTGAACACACATCTTGTCTCGTCAAAAAACCATTTGAGTCAGCATACCCAACCCTCCTCTACCATAATCGTCTGAATATTGCTTAGATCTCTCCGTTAATACCAACTCCTTTGGTTAAGAGCTCTACTACTATTTCCTGGTCATCTCCTGCTCTAATAAAAACTTCAAGTTGTTAAAGGGAACACCATTTCTTCTACTTTTGCTTTAAAACTAACTCTATTTGTGAAGAGCTATACTATTGTTGCCCGGCTATCGCCTGCTCTAGTACCAACTTTAAGTTGGTGAAGAGCAAACCACTTATTTTTCTCTTGTATAGATTGAAGGTTTTTATCTCTTTCTCCCTTTCTCTAAAATTTCTTTCATCATATTGACTAAAAAAAATATAACTTTTAATTAAAATGAAAGAATGTATTATCTTAAGATAATAAAAATTAGGAATTGATGTGTTGAAATAAGAAAAAAAAAAGTATTGTGAATTATGAAGGAGTCACTCTTATATAAATTGGAGGTCCTTATGTTTCTCTTGTCTTATTATTTCCCTTCAACATTCTTTCCATCACATTGACTTTAAAATTTTTATACTTTTTAATAAAAATGTAGTGCTTTGTGATTTTAAGATGACAAAAAGTAGTAATTGATGCATTGACATGAGAAATGAAGTATTGTGGGTTCTCATTAGTCAAAGGTTGAATGTAATAATGAGAGTTCCACTAGCCATTGTACCTCCTTCACAAGGGAAAACCATTAACTCACACAATGAAAACATTGAGTAACACATTCCATTGATCCATGTTATTTAGATGATGAATACAAATGTTAAGAAATAATCTTTAAAATCAATACGATTTATAATTTTAAAAGGTATGTTTTTCAGTGTCAGTAATAGCCCTTAATCCTTCCATACATTTTTGTCTCCCCCTTAAGAGCGAGGACTATCAAAAACCCAGGGGCTTTGCATGGTTATAAGGAGTGCTTGGCACACCATGTCCTCTAAATCGTGCAACATTGACATGATTCACAACTTCCTCATGTAGCACAATGTTAGTTCACACAAGTTATGCCTCTACTTATTCCCTTAGTTAACTGTTAGTACAATATTGACTTAACTAATTTTCTTCTTTAATAATGTGCAATACAAGTATATACATGCAACATCATCATCAACACATATACAATAAATATATATAGGGCAGGAAACACTTAGCTTAACTCCTGCAAAATATCCTCATATAATAACAATATAGTATACAAAGTACAAGTCATGGCACTTGGCAAATTATGAAAACCTGACAACCTTAATGTGTGCAATGTCTCGATCGCAAGTCATTGCAAGAAAATTCTAAGTACAATTCGCAAGTCCCTCTCCTGCAATCCTCTACCAAATGAGAACCTTTGTACAAAAATACTACTCCTTACAAAACCTTATGTTTTGGTGTAGTGGAAACCCCAAATTGGGCCCAAACACTAAATTTTATATCCACCTAACCAAACTCCAAAGGTTTATCAAAGTCACCCAACTTGTGATATCACATGGTCTCTTGGCATGATCCATCTCTTCGATGGTCTCATGCATTATCTCTCTACGATATCACTACACACACCAACACTATCTCACAAAGATACAAAAATATACATAATAAGCCCTAGCCCACACACCCCCAAGTACACCCTAACTTCAAGTCCTCTTATCAAGTCGTACTCACTTACTCCACATGAATTGCAGATATTACAAGGCTCGATCACATGCCTACAACATAATAATTTTATGCCTTGGATCACATGACCCACCTGAATCCTCGCACGAATTTCCAGCCCACTCACACAACTCACCCCAATGGCTTATATGGTTGACCCAATTACTCATACAAATTTCTTATCCTATTCCCAAAACTCACTTAGACCACTTATACAACTCAACTAACTACTCACAAGACTCACCTGGGCCACGCGTATGAGTACTCACATAGCCTACTTACACAACTTGCCTAGTCAACTCACACAACTCACCTCACCCAACTGTGCAACTGCTTGTTTAAACCACCTAAGCGATTTCTCACACAGCTCGCTTGACCCCCTCACACAATTGGCCCAATCATGTTATCTGAAGTCTACCCTCACTACAAACCTACCAAAAAGAAATGACCATCATCCATTTATGGATGCCTCCTCTCAAACGGACTCCCATATATATACGTGTAATTTGTTCTAGTCCATTGTGTTCGTCTGACCTAGCACAATTAATTTCATTGTTAACCAACTAATCAATTACTCTACTCTTATAATGCAATGAAAAAAAATAATTAATAAAATTTTAATGATCTGAATCAATTTAAAAAAATATTCAATGATGTCATTTAACCTAGAATGTAATTACGCTAATAGGTTTGTATGAGAAGTTAATTATGATATTTGGCCTATGTGATGCAACAACTACATTCATGAGGTTAATGAATGATATATCGTGAAATTTTATAAGTTCATTTTTTATTATTTATTTCGATGATTTACTAGTATACATTGCGACATAGGAGGAGCACCTATCACATTTGATGCACGTGATAGAAACTTTAAAGAAGCATTAATTGTTGTGCATCTAAGTATGATTTTTCACAATAACGTTTTATGCATTTGGGATATCTGATAGGTGGAGGAGATTTGAAGATAGATACTTCAAGTGGAGGTCATCATGAAGTCGTTGGTAAGGTTTACTAAAAAAATTTCAAGATAGGATTTTGGTTGAGGAAGCGTAGTAATTGAAGCAATTTATACACTCGTTTTTAGAAGTAGAAACATCAATCCACACCATAATTTCAAGTGGAAAGATTTTTCAATGGGGAAAGTGCTGGTGAAGAGCATTTGAATTGTTAAAGAAAACCAATCAAGCATTGGTTATAACATTACCAAACTTACAATACCCCTCCGAAGTGGAGACATAAGCATGTGGGCATGCTATGGGAGAAATCTTGATGCTAATTAATTGAATTGAAAAAAAATATGAAATTCATACAAATAAAAATATAAAATTAAATCAAGAACCCACCATAATAATACTAAAAATATCTAAGAAAGAATAAATCAATATATATCTAGTTTAATAAGATTAAAACAAGAACTAAACATACTAATATCAAAAATATCTAATAAATGAATAAATCAACGTAGATCTATTTTAACATAGATCTTTCATACACTCATCAATTATGTTTTTATTTTCTTTAAGTCCCTCTCATTTCTAAATAAATCTTGGACTAAAATAAATCTTTGTTAACACATATATAAACCCAATTAACAAAGCACCAAAACCCAAGTAGGTCGCAACAAAATAGTCCTACCACTACATTTTGTCCTACTTAAAAACAAGCATTGTTCAATTTGACTTTTGAATGGACACACACTTGATAAATGGTGGAAGTTTCATGATAATAGCCTCACACATAGATGAAGTGATTTTATCATCATAAGAAACAACTAGATGATTTAGAGTCCTTAATGAAATACATGAAAACTCAATTTTATCACCATAAGCAACAACTAGGTGATTCAAAGTCCTTAATGAAGTTTTCCTTATTGCACATGACAACTGAAATCAATTAGGAGAGCCAGAAATAATAGAAAATGCCTAACATAATTATAAATAATGAATAGTGATTAAGTATATTTATGAAATCCAAAAATTTGGGATGTCAACATTTTGTCTTCTTATTATTATCATGTATGCAAGTGATTGTGGTCATGAAAAGGAAAAACAATAAAAAGTAGTTTTAAGGTACAATAAAATTATTCTCAAGATAAATTTTAAGAAGGAAGCATATACAAGAGTATTTTAGTATAAAATAAAGTATTCATATCATTTGTGTGCCTTTATATTTGGTGTCTAGCGCATAACAATGCAATCTAAGGCAGTTCTATATATTTTGTAGCTAGAGATGCAAAAAAATTGAAATGAGAATTGAGCTCATTGTTTAAATCATGTCTATAAACGACTATGATCATATATGCCAATTAAGCTTCCTGAAACCAAATAAATTGCATTATTGCTTATTACATTATATGAAATGAGTTATAGATGTTATGTAAAAAATTATTAGTGGAGACCCTACTACAAATGCAATAAGTTGGGGTTGTCAATTACATCAAAAGTATTGTGGAGATTCCCTATAGATTAGAGTAGTTGAAAAGTATATTTTTTTACATATTTTCCACAAACTGAGGAATAAAATCTAGAGTGGGGTCATAAAGGAGAGAAGTCATGCCCTAAATGGGTGTATTTTTAATCCAATTTTTTATTAAAAAGAGTAAATGGTAACAGTTCAAGGATAGGGTGTGATAGTCTTCTTGGGATATTTCTTGTTATATGGATGTGATGTGGAATGCATAAAACTATGGGTAGAGATAATGTAACCCTTGAGCGGTTTAGTTGACCATTATTGTTCTCAAAATAACAATGAATCAACTCTATAGTGGACATGGTTAGCATGAAAATATATTTGTTTGTATATGTCAAATACATGATGGTACAAGTGAAAAGGAAATATTTTATAAATAGCACAATGCTCTAGAAAATATTATAGTTATTTGAAAAATACAAAGATGAAAGTTTAGAGTTTCCTCTAAACAATACATTCTTTTAACTATGAATTTTATTTCTCAACTTCTAGGATAAAGTTTTGAATAAAATTTCGGTCATTAATATTATATCAAAAAACTAAATAAGATTGGAAAATTATATCTAAAATTAGAAGAAAGAAGTAAAAAAATCTTTAAAACCACAGAAACTCTTTTAACAAAAAAAACATTATATTATAAATTTTAAACAAATAGATTCCACCAAGAAAATAACATATATTATCTCACTCCTTATATGATTAAAGAAGCAAACTCATAATTCTCCATAAAATTTGATTTAAAAATAGGTAAAACCTTATAATAATAAATAATAAAAATAAAAAATAGAGTAAAATATATATATACAATAAATTTATATATGTAGTGTCATTAGTTTCTTCTACTTGTTACAAATGCATAAATTAGCAATACAATAATTGAAAGAAATATATTTCCAACCTAAATTTAAAACTTAAGTTTGACGTCATCTTGACCTTGAGTTGCAAATCACATTATATTAGGGCATAGTTTAACTTAGAGTTGAAATGGCATTTTTCACTAGAATTTGGGGATTTAATATCAAGTAAGATATTTTTGTTTAAAATATATACATGGATTGAGTTACCTGAAAAACCATTGGGCATTAGAATTATATACATTAATAAACTTAAAATGATGCTTTTAAAAATATTTACCAAATTTCAGTTAAACTTAACTAGAAGCAATACCTGAAAGAGTCATTTTCCTCTATTAATTATAAAACACATTAAATTTTAATCTAGTATTTAAAAAGGGTAAAATATAACTTCGAAGTAAAAAACTTTTGATTTTCAATTATATTGAATGCGTTATGATAGAAATAGAGAAATATAATGATGATTACTGCTTCTCTGATAACCTTGTAATATTAATCGTTGACAGCCAAAAGCATAAGACCGAAAAGGGCCTGTGTGAATATTACATAAAATACTTTGAAGTGATGTGGACAGAATTTCATGAAACACATCTAATGCTTTTCTTTATGGACATTGCAGTAAATTGTGATCCGCTCATTTAACGGTCGATCACACGTTTTTTAGATACATGATTGAGGGAATTTTTAAACGAATATATATGGGTGTCTTTAAAAGAATAGTTCGAAGTTCTTTTGTTCACATACTCTTCTTCTATCATCTGTACTTGAAACAATTCTTTTTGTGTATGTCAATGTTTGTGTATGTCAGTGTTTGGATTTGACTTTATATGACTGGAATTGTTTTTGTTGAAAATGGCAACAAGAAATGCTAAAAATAGAAGTGATAAAATAGCACTTCTATAAATACCAGTTCAACTACTAGTGCTGGACTAAGCAACAAGGAATGAAAAATGGAAGTGCTAAAAACAACATTGATATTGTTAGCAGTTCGGGATGGATTCCTATTTTAGTCAGTCCCTATACTAAAATAGTGAAGTAAAATTCGAATTTGATCTTAGCAACAGTTTGTAAAATAATTAACTAATTCATCTTGAGTTAATTAGTTAAGGAAAATCAAACTTGAAGCTTATGTGTGGACATGCAACAATTTCTCCATTAATTAAGGAATTTATCCATCAGTTAAAGGATAAGGATGATTTGTAATTATGATTTGTAATTAGTTGGCTCAGTTAACTAAGCCAAGTCCAGTTAGATTAATTCAAACAGTTTGTTGAATTAATTGTAAGTTCAGTTAGTTAATGCTTGCATGCATGTAACTACTGCACTTCAGATAAGTGAATATTCTTTCATAAATAACTCATGCATGTCAGTTCAAAGAAATACCCAGTTGAGATCAGAGGAGGGACAATGTACTATCAGTTCGATGGATTTTTCCTATAGAGGAAACTCATCCATGGAGAAGGATTTATCTCTTTCAGGATTGTGTAGTTAGATCAGAGGTTACAGTGAGTGTGATGAGGCCAATTCACACATGTGATATCACTGGACCCCAAGAAACATTGCGCAAGTGAATAGGAGGCTTGGAGGATAGAGGAGAAGGTTTTTCATAAGCCTTTAACTGTCTATGAGTATGTTTTTGATTGCAGAGAGAGAAGGATAGCTTATGAGCTGATTCTTTTTGTAATATAAACATATTTCCACTTGTATGATAATATAGAGTTGGGGTTTTAGGGTGAGGCTTTCCCCGTGATATTTCTTCTGTGTTATGTGTGATTGATTTCTCATTCCCAATTATATGTGTTCTCTTGATCTTGCTCAATTCAATTAAGCTTCCACAAAGTGTTGTAGAAGTAGATCTTGTATTGTGTTTTAGGATATTACATAATCTATTGATCTACAGTGGGAATTTTTACATGGTATCGGAGCAAAGGTGATCAAAGGAGAAGAATGATATACAAGAAGGGAGAAGTTAGAAGTTTGTAGTTCCTGAATATAGAAATCAAGTTCTTATCACATCTCAATTTCACCAATGGCATTCAGTGGTTAAAGACTCGAGTATGCTCTTAATGGCAGCTCGAATTATATAGCGTGGAAGGATCAAATGGAGGCATTATTAGAGGATAATGGCCTAAAGGACTTCATTAATCAAGAAGTCCCCAAGCCGAATGATGCTACTCGACTGGCGGAATCGAAGAAATGTGTGGCTAGAGCAAGGAGAATCCTCCTAGAGGGAATTCGAGACCACATTGTCTCGAGCCTCCATGGGAAGGAGACACTATTTTCAATGTGGAAAACATTGAAATATTTATATCAGAATAGTAGCGACCAGAGGAATTTGGCACTAAATGACAAGCTTCGTAAGCTCAAGTGTAAAAAGGGCGACGAGATCTCTACATATCTGAACAAGCTCACCACTTGCAGGGATGAGCTTGGAAGTGTAGGGATCACAACAGGCGATGATGACATGGTGAGTCATGCACTCCTCGGTCTTCCTAAGAGCTGTCATAGCTACCACAACTCAGTTAATGGAAGAGAAAAACTGCCAAATTGGGAATGACTTTGGTCAGATCTGATGTAGGAGGAGATAAGAAGAAGCACCATAGATGGTTCTTCATCCATGGAGGATAAAGAAAATTGCGCCTTATCGAGTAAGGCAAAGAAAGGGGAGGAGAAGGATTCTCATTCCAGTCTGAGTTCTTCCCATGGTGGGAAGAAGTTTGAAAAATTGAAAGTGGGATGCTTTCGTTGTCATGAGGTGGGTCATTCTGTTACAAATTGTCCACTAAAGAAATCCAAGAAGGGATCCTTGGAAGAATTAGAAGGTGAGGCTCTTGCCTCATAGTTTGAGTTGGATTTCACACTCTTCACATGCATGGTTTCATCCCTTGTGGGAAGTGGTTGGTTTCTTGACAGTGGAGATTCTTTCCACATGACTAGTGAAAAGAGTTTGTTCAGTACCTTGGAGGAGAAAGATCTCTAGATACTCATAGAGATGGGTAATGATGAAAAGTATAGTGTCTCAGGTGTAGGAAAAGTTGTTTTTCAGAGAGAGCATGGAGCTTGCATTACCTTGATAGATGTAAAGTATGTACTAGGATTGAAGAAAAACTTGGTGTCGATCGCGATGTTGGAGGATAGAGGCTATGATGTAGTCTTTAGTAAGGGAAAGGCTTTCCTTAGACACATCACCACAAGACAGGTGAAGCAAATCAGTTCGCGAGTCAATAACCTGTATGCTCTTAAGGTTCAAGATGCATGCAAAGCCTTGAGGAGCAAGGCTACGAATGGAGACTTGGTGGTTGAGAGGGAGAGTACATTACCTCTCAACATGCAGCCACAGGAGAAGTCTCAAACGATTATGGAGGAGCCACGATTGGTGAAGTAGCTTCAAGAGGTTGTGGAGCAGCCACAACTAGAGAAGGTGAGAGGAGATCAGGTGGAGGCATCCACTCATGCAAAGACCTCCAGTAGGGGAAAACTTTGAGCCAGGTGGGTAGAGGGATCACATGCATCCATACCTCCATGTAGGAGGTGCGGTGATGTAGAGTGATCGTCCCAAGGAGGCTGGAATAGGGGCAGGATCCTTGAGGCACCGAACCTTTTTTATTTGACTTTGGTACAGGAGAACCGATGAAGAGTAGTGGGACTGGTTGAGTGGGTAGAGACAGATGCGGATGGAGCAACAAAGAGAGCTATAGTGCAAGAGTCCCAAGATAGTGCAAAGCTAGCAGGCTGCAACAACGCGAAAGGCATAGGAGTGTTGGCATAAATGCAGGATGGCACAGAGAGGTGTGTAATGGTGTGAGACGCATGGAGTGTTGTTGCAGCTCAAAGGTCAAAGAGGGAGCACTTTTCAACGGAAGAGGGAGTTTCAGCATCAGAGTATGTTTCTAGCCCAATAGAGAGGTTAGTTGGGAGTTTTTTTGTTTCTGGAGTTGTTGGAGCGTCCACACTTGGAAGAAGTGTTGAATGTAGAACATTCTAAAGTTTCAAGATCGGGTTCAAGTTAAAGTCTTTCTTGTTGAGAGGGAGCGTTGAAAATGGAAACAAGAAATGATAAAAGTAGAAGCGCTAAAAATAGCATTGCTATAAATAGTAGTTCAGGTACTAGTGTTGGACTAAGCAACAAGGAATGAAAAATGGAAGTGCTAAAAATAGCATTGCTATTTTTAGCAGTTCAGGTTGGATTCCTATTTTAGTTAGTCCCTATACTTAAAATAGTGAAGTAAAATTTGGGAATTTGATCTTAGCACAATTTTTTAAAAATAATTAAATTAAATTCATCTTGAGTTAATTAGTTAAGGAAATCAAAACCTTGAAAGTCCTATGTGGGGAACATGCAACAGTTTCTCCATTAATTTGGGAGGAATTTACCATTAGTTAAAGGATAAGGATGAGATGTAATTAAATGAGATTTAATGAAGTTGACTTAGTTATTGAGTCAAGTCTAGTTTAAGATTGATTCAAATAGTTTTGGTTGAATTAATTGTAAAGTTCAGTTAGTTAATGCTTGCAATTGCAATGTAACTACTGCCATTCAGAATAACTAAATATTCTCTCATAAATAACTCATTGCATGTTAGGTTCAGAAAAAGAAGACCCAGTTGAGATCAGAGGAGGGACAATGTACTATTAAATTGGATGGATTTTTCCTAATAAAGGAAACTCATCCAAGGAGAAGGATTTATCTCCTTCCAAAATCGCGCAGTTAGATCAGGAGGTTAACAAAATGAGTGTGATGATGCCATTCACACATTGAATCACTCGACCCCCAGAAAAATTGCGCAGGAAATAGGAGGCTTGGAGGGTAGAGGAGAAGGGTTATGGGAAGCTTTTGATGTCCCTATGGCATCAGTTTGAGTGTAGAGAGGGGAGGATAATTGTGAGCTTTATTCCTTTTGTAATTTGAATAATAATTTCTATTGTATGATAATATATAGTTGGGGTTTTAGGCTGAGGCTTTCCCCGTGATATTTCTTTTGTGTTATGTGTGATTGATTTCTCATTCTCAGTTATATGTGTTCTCTTGATCTTGCTCAATTTGATTAAGATTCTGCAAAGTGTTGTAGAAGTAGATCTTGTATTGTGTTTTAGGATATTACATAAGCTATTGATCTACAATGGGAATTTCTACAGTTTTGACATGTAGTTTTATTTTAATTTTTATAATTGTGATATGACATATCTTTCGTTTCTTTGACTTGTTTTTTATTGGTTTTTTTGTACGTTTTAAAGACCTAATATCAATGGCTTTTTTATGAAACTTTATCCCATTCAATAGCAATATAAAAACATTGTCTCTTGGTGATATTCCAATAAGTTATTGGGAGACTATGACTCTATGCAACATATGAATTTCAAAGTGAAAAAGGGTCACTACAGAATCCTTGATTATGTAGTAGCCCTATCTTATTTCTATTTGTATATTATAATGCCTTCATAACACTTCTTTTCATATGCTTGATTGAATTGTGTATATGCCCTAATATCTACACGTGGTATAAGTTAATCAATAGTAATCACTTAATGCATTATAAACTATGTGATAATTTGCACTTTATTGCTTTTACATTTGGTTTATTTTCCATACTTGAATATTTGTTATATCATGAACTTATTACATAAGACTTGGTTTAAATATATTACTGACTACAAAACTCATTTGCGATTATTGTGAGTTTGTATTCATGTGTATAGTGATATTTCTTTTGAAAGTTTCATATCTGCAATCATGAGAAATGATGGTTCTTGGGCTAAGCGCTATTGCTTTCAAACTTTTATCATGGTTTTATGGGTGTTTTGGCATTCTCTTCAGGTATGTTAATCCTGATTTGCACCAATTGTCTCAAATCACAAACACTCATATATGACAACCATTAATGTCTCTATACCATATCTCTTGACTATCAACATTTGAGTTAACCCTTGGGGTTTCAAGGTTACCAACACCTTGTTACTTCATTGTTCTTGTTCATATTTTTTACATTGTTATGTAAGTTAGGGTCATTTGACTCACTTGTTTCACATTTTCCCTCTTTGTTTCACCTAATTCAT
>APFE030031528.1:9560-99859 GCA_000404065.3 Pinus taeda
AATGCATTACAAGATATGGTCGGATTCATTTCTTCTTTATCTAGGGTTTGTTTTTGGAGTATATCCTCTTCTTTTGACCTTTCTTGCTCCTTTTCTTCTTCCTCTTCACAATCTATGTAGAATAATTTCTTCTCAGCACACTTATGACCTTTAGTGTATTTGCTATCGCAACTATAACAAAGCCCTTTTGCTCTTTTTTCTTCCAATTGTTGTGGTGTCAATCTTATAGGTTGTGGAAGACTAGGGGCAACAACACTTCGGTCTTTATAGTTGTGAGTGGCATGCTTCCTGGTTACCATAATTTTTCTTTCCATTTTTCTTGCTAACCTGAATGTCTTCTCTAATGAATCAATTTCCCAAAGGCGAACATCATGTTGGATATTATCCTTTAAAGACCCTATGAAGACATCAATCCTATGCTCCTCTGGAATACCTTTTACCCTTATGTTCAATTTTTGGAACTCCTCGATGTGCTCCATTATTGAACCCTTTTGTTTGAGACTTATAAATTGACTAAAGAAAGTGTTTCTTTTTGTATCCTCATAATGTGCTATCAATTCTTCTGTAAAAATTGCCCAAGTGATAATTTTTTTACGCGAGCAAAGCCATTGATACCATAAAAACTGATTTGGTTCCAAATATAAAGTTGTAATACGTACCTTTTGTGTGTTTTTCACATTATTGAGATCGAAAAATTGCTCCATTTGTAATATCCATGTTGAGGGATCCTTGCCGTCAAGCTTCCTCATATAGATTTTTGGAATATGATGGGTCTTCGATCCCACATTAGAGTCTATGGAATCATGATTATCATTTATTTTGTTCTCATCATGAGTTTCCTTTACTACCCTTTCACCCTTAGTGACCATTTCTTGTAGCAGCTTATTCATATTTATCTTCAATTCGTCCATGTCTGTCTTCAAATCTATCTTCCAATCGCCCATGTCTGTCTTCAAATCTGTCTTCCAATCATGCATGTATATCTTCAAATCTGTCTTCCGATCATCTATATTAGCTTCCATGCCATTCATCTTAGCTTCCACACCCTTTATCTTAGATTCCACGCCATTTATCTTAGCTTCTGTTAGCTTTTGTGAGGCTGACATTTTTTGCACTTGGTCTTGTAATTTTGATATATCATGTAGCATTTCTTCCTCTTCTTCATGAGTCATGCTAGAGCTTTTAGGTTCCTTACTAGGGGTTTGCATTTTCTTTCCTCGGGGCATCATTTACTGATAATAATGCTCTATTATCCCTTTGAATTCCTTCAAAATAAATTTTCAAACCAATCTTAAGCAAAAGTTTAAAAGAATCTACACACCTTTTTTTTCTTTGTAGGAGCTCGATATTTCCTCTGATGTATCTCTATACTTTCAGTACATCTAGTTCTAAAATTGCAACCTGTGGTAGCCCTCTATGTCCTCATTCAAAATCCACCAGTCTGATCCAAATTGGATTCTCCAGGGAAGAGTTATGTGAAATCTCCCACAGTGTCTTGATTATAGACTATTTATTTAGAGCTAACTTGTACGACGTGCCACGAGTCACTGTTTTGAGCTTTAGCTCTAAAATATATATAGAAGAAACTACAGTCCGTCCTCTTTCTGTACCTTCTGATGAAATTTCAATCCAATGCTCAGAGAAAAATTTATGAGGATCTTCCCCAGGTCACCTGTTTGGAATGTAATTCAGGACTCTGCAAAAAGACCAACTTCCTCAGATCATATCTCTGTGAATATAGTGCAAAAAGCTCTGAAATTTGGACCTGAGATTTAGCGTGATGTATCCTCACATGGGTTTTTTTTTCAACTTCGAAAACATCATAGAACAAACGTTATAGTGAAAATGCCACGATGACCTGTTTGGAGCAGAAAAACCCTAGAATCCAAAGCTCTGATACCAAATGTTATGAAACCAGCTCAAGGAAAGATAGAAAAGATAGATCAGTGCCTTAGAATTTGAGGGGGAAACCTCCTTTACATTACATAAATGAACAATTCTTGGATTATTCAAATGACAAAACCTCCTTTCTATATATAGGAGTCTAAGGAGTCACAATATAACCCAGCCGACCTAACAATAATAATATAAAGCCATAAAAATAACAATAGAGGGATTTTGTGGGGCACAATAATAACAATATGGGGACAATAGGGGCACAACAATATTAATAAGGGGTATAACTACAATAATAATGGGGTAATCACTAGTATTATAGGGACCCAACAGTCCTCCTACAGAGTTGTGAGGACCTCAAGTTCTTGTTCAAACATGCTGCTACCCTCTCACACTGCACCTCCAATTTCCTCCAGTCCTACTGTGATAGAGCTGGTCCACTGTTCTCTAACTTCCGGGGTAGTGGATGGCTACACCTTTAACCGCATCTCAGCAATCTGAAGATTCAGCTTTTGGTGAACCTTGGTAATTTATTCCCTAGCCTCGTGGACTCCTATTGCTAACCTATGGATTGACACCTCCACTAGTAGATCTACTGGGATGGCCCACTCCAGGACGCATCGACAAGCATCATCTACCACCTACACTGATTGTTGATTTTTGCAACACCAATTCATTGTGATACAAGCTAAGTTTTTCCATGTTTATCTTTTGCTCGCTAAAGACATGGATCTCACGACTCTCCCTGTCACGTAGCTCTTTCATTATCCCATCCTGTAATCAATAGAGTGTCTCATGTGGAAGGGTAGCCAGATTAAGGCCAAGGCCTTTCATCACTCTAACAAAAAATCTATTGGCCTCATTCGATGTCACTAGGGCCCCTTGTTACAACACTATTGTGTTTGCCATCCATGCGCACAACATCTACTCTGCTACCAAGGATCTTGCTACGAGGTGGGTTGAAAGGGTACCCACCTGAGGGGGATGCACCTGTAACTCCTGCAACTGTGCTATGAAGGCCCCCAACACAGTCTGGTGCTCCTGCATAAAATCTTGATGAGCCTCATTTGTGACATTGTGCACCGTCTCAATGGCCAATTAGGGTGATCGGCTCAATGGCCAATTTCGAGACCTTGACCTTCTTCCTTGGTCCTACTTACTCTGTCGTGTGTGGACGCTTCAACTGTGTGGACATGGTCCCTGGGTCTACGCTTCATTCTAATGTTTCTACTTCCTCTTGCTCTTTCCCCTACGAGGGCATTACTTGGCTCTCACCCTCCTTCGTGTTTCCTTCATATGCCATTGCGGCTACTTTTATGGCCTTTTTTCTATTCGGTGGCTTTATGTGCCACTTCCCATGCTACCCATTCATCAACTGCTACTACTTCCTTCCACCTTTTCTTAGCCAACTTTGCAACGCATAGCTTGGCATCGTCTTTCTTTTTATGTGTTGCCGACCTTTCAAGTTCTACAATGTTTGGGATGCGCCATTAAGGTGGCCATGACTCCAAGACTTTGAAAATGGCATCATCAGTGGCTACAAAGGGTGGCTTTGTCCACTGCTTCGTTGGATCCTTTTGTGCCTTGATAAATACGTTGTGCATTTCTGCCTTGAATTCTGGAAAGCTCTACAAACTATTGTACACCATGGGCGACAAGCACGCCTTCCAGTTGATCCACATGTGGATGTTCATCTCCACGAGCACCTAGAAGATCTTGTTGTTGCATATCCTTTTCACATCCTTCGTGGCCTAGAGTAAAGTGTACTTCACAACCTCCAGTAAATCTCTGTCAATTATGGGGAATTGACTATCCTACGACGATTCCCTTGCTAAAAGCACTATGGACAACAACAACCATGTATAGTGGAAGGTTTTACCTTGCTCACGGGCTTCACGAAAGTTCTTCAAGAATTCTATGCAGAGGAATTCAACCCAATTAAACTAGACCCCTTCCACGCACTGCTCATCCAGTTCGATCATCGATGTAGGTACATCGTCTATGAGGCATTTTCACATAACTTTTCCTATCAAGATTTGGGTTGCTATGTGTACCACTTTGTCTTTGATGTTGGAGATGGCGTAGCCCCTCTTCTTCTTCTCCAACTTGTACTTCATCTTCATGGCCTCCACGAGGGTGAAATCAGTAGCCTTCCCTTCCGATATGGTCGCAGGGTCCTTTCCTTTGTATGGTAGCTGGGAAATGCGATGAATTAGGTCTGCTATGATGGGGATGGGCTCCTCCAGCCATAGATACCTATCATGCACTAGGAAAAGCAACCACCTGATGATGAAAATGGATATTGGGGCACGGTGGAAATGTGACACACATAGTAGGTTCGATAGCCTGACCTTTTTCACCCCATGCAGCCACTTTCGTAGCTCCAATGTTGTCACTACCCCTGCAGTGTTATGCTTCATGAGGATCCCTATCTCTAGGTGAGGGAACTTCTCATGGTCAGCGAGGTCCCAATGTTCAAATTTCATGGTTGGCACATGGGCTAGGTGCGTTCCTTCAAACATAATGTCATCTGGGAGAAGGAGGGTCTGGAGTGAACTCTTGGTTTCATCTAGGTCCTTAGGCACTTTGGACTTCCCTTTTCGCGGGGGGACATATGCAGGAAGTTTGGTTGCAAAGGGTGTACATTGAATATCCACGTCCATGTGTTTATCTTATTCCTCTATGATGATAAGGGCCTACAAATCTTGTTCTTCCTCATTTGTTTCTATTGCGACAACTTTCTCCTTCTCTTCCATTGATAGTTTGCTGCACAAAAGATCCCTCGAGGACATGCATACGGGAGCCATTATTGTTTATCCTTCTTGGGTCTTGGCATACGCGGTGATTTGGGGATTTTTTCCATAATCCCGGCACCTTCTAGAACATCCTCCATAGCTAGGGCCTACGCAACCTCACTGACAGTTACCTCTTGTATTCCCATAGCATCCTTAGTTTTTGTCATCATATCTAGGCCGTAATCTATCACTGCCGAATTCAGGGGCTCAATCAACGCTCAGCTCACAATGCTCAGGGCTCTGCTCAATCTCTCAATTCTCAAATGACCAAGTGTTGTTTTCTAGGCAACCCTTTGCATTTTATAGCAGATTTTGACTTTGAATTCGACCATTGCCCCTAATTTTGGTTCATTAATGCTTTCTTGTCTATAGGTTTTCCCAACTCTTGCCCATAAATCACATCTTAAATATCTGCACCCACTCTGTTTGGCCTCAAGTTGATCATCCCATCATGAACACTGACTTCAGCGGTCACTTTGTGGCAAATTCGCGCAGCAGCGCAACCCCCCATGCACGGCCGTGGACCTTGTGACTCTCTACTTCTGTGCACATATCCAACGTCGTGCAGCTCTTAGGTAGAATAGTTTATAGTCCTGCGCTTGCTTTTGACTTCCTGGAGTGCTAAGACTCTCCCTCTCTTGGCTAGTCAGGTGCTTGCACCACCTTTGTCCAGCTTCAAATAGTCCTTCATCAAGGTTCTTAGAGAATCCCCACCTTCTCTTATTAGGGTTGGCATTGTGCACTTCACCATTTGCAACGAGCTTCCCTGTTCACTATGCTTGGCGATATGCAGTCCAAGCCAAGGTATCAGACTACCAATTCACGATGATAGTTCTGAAACTTGTCAGTATGATTGTACACACCTTGCCTTACCATTCTAGTGTTTGTGGTGACAAAATCTTCCTTTATCTTGTTCTCCAGCTTCTTGACCTCCGCGTCCATCAGAGCACTTTTGTCTCTTAACCATACCCTTTCTTTTTCAATTTCGTGGAGTCTAAGGCTTTTTTGTTGGATTTCTTCCTCAAGTCTCATGTGTTCTATCTCTTGCGGTTGTGTATTCCTTCTTTTTCGTCTTCACGAATCATCATATCTAAGGGTGCTGCCATGTGCGGACTAGGCTTTGCATGCTCCATAGGGATTACAACATCTGCTTCATACTTCAGTGTCGAAAGTGCCCACGTGGTCAAGGTTTTTCACATGGTCCTATAAGCCCATAAAAATGCTAGTACCTGCAAGTCCTAGTTAGCGTGTCTCACATGGTGGACCGTGTTCAGTACTTCCCATACTTTATCAAAGGCTTCCACACAAATAATCTTAGGTGTTCTTGGTCTTACAATACTTCATTTTTCTTGCCATCATCTTGCCCGCTCCTACATATCGGTCTTGTTTCCTATTGTGAGGGCGGTGTGTGTTCATGTAGGTTGCATACCATACGCATGTACCCATCTAGAGAGGTGGGTGCATAGGCTATTTCATTTGTCATACCCTATTTTCATCCACAACTTAGCTTTTCCAAACCATGTGCACATCATTTTTCTACAGTTATGCCAGTTCTCAAAACTTCTTTGATGCGTACCCCATAATTTTGTGGGTGTAACGCTTAGTGCGCATTTCAGAGTGTCAAAACATTGCTATTCTAGTACTTCTTTTCCAAATTTGTTCAGGAAATCATCCACCTTGCTCAACCCATCATACATAGGCATATCTCTTGCTTCCTTTGTTACATAGTGTAGTGACCTTATCATCATGTTGCAATTGAGGGTGGTTACCTCATGTAACCAGTTCTACCATCGTTCTATTTCCTCATTCAAAATCTGAGGTGCGGGAGCTTTCTCACTCCCATGAAATCCTGCCATCCACTATAGGATTCACCTAATCCTACTCCCGACCAGTTATCTTGTAGATATAGTCTAGATCATTGTCGTTGTCATAGTCGTGCACTAGCTCTGTGTAGTGCAATCCTTCCACAACATCTAAAGGTACCACTACGCACAGTGACTTTTTTCAAAAATCATGTTGCACTTCTTTAGATTTATCACACCATTCATGTCAGCAGCCTAGTTTTTTCCTAGTAGCGCAAGATAGGGATTGCTATCATCAAAAATCTCTATCACTTTGAAATCCACAATCGCACACACACCTTTGATATCTACTGTTATTCCTTACAATCTTCCCATTGGTAGGATCTTTTGTTGTTTCGCCATTCAAAATTGAATAGGAGACCATTGAAATGCAGGCCTGCCCATGTGCTCCAATGTCTGCTTTGGTAGGACGTTTGTGTCCGATCGTAGATTCAAAATCACTTGATCCATTTCATATTCCTGAATTTCCATAGTCAATCTCATCTCCCTTCCTCTTTGTGTTGTGTGCTTTCCGAGCTTCCAGACTGTTATCACCCCAAAATCTTTGTCTCTAAGCTTTGGAAAGTTGCCTTGTTTCTAGTCATAGTCTTATAAGTTTTGAGTCATCTCATCACAATTATTGTCATTCTCAATTACAAATCCTTCTTCTAGTCATGGTTTTAAAGGGTCTCTAGTTCATTTCATGCTTTAAGGGTTAGGTCATAAGGTTATAAGTCTTCTAAGGTCATATCTCTTTTCCAAATAGAGTTTGACAGCCTCATTCCATGTCCTAGAAGCCTTAACAGGTGCTTAGAAGTCAAATCTCTCATCAGGTTGGAAATTTTGAGAGGAAGACTCATATTGTGCCATTGTAGAAGATTATGTTTTTATGAATGCAGACTTTGGATTTACTTCTCAGAATTTAGAAAGACTTCAATGGTGTAATGGTGGCTTGTTTATGTTTGTCCTTATCTCCTTATTTGTAGTAGTATGAATGTATGATACTTAGAATTCATTGGTTATGCTCTAACTTCTTTCATACATTTGTAGACTGTGTTTTCCTTTATGCTACTGATGTACCCTTCATATGTTGAATTTTAGATGCGCTGAATTCCATGTAAAGGTAATTTTATTGTCATACTAAAGCATTTCTTGACTCCATAAGCCCAATGGATGCTTATTTATCATGTTCAACCATTCATATTTCTTCACTTGTTTCATAGAGTTAACCATCTAATTCATTATCAAAATATTTAACCTAGTGAGAGAGCCCTCTCAGGTTGAGGAGGCTAAGCCTCAGCCAAAAGTTGGTTTGAAATAGTTACTCAAAGTCTTCCTGATCAGCAACCTATTAGGGGTCTGATTTTGTGATAACATTTTGGTGCGTCTGTCGGGAGCCTGAAGTCTATTCATTCCCGAAATTAAGAGGCTGAACTTCTGAAGGTAGCAGGAGCTCAGACATCTTTTTGAGGCTGCAAAACTACCTTGGCGACTGCACATAACAAATTGGAAGGTGACTCCACTGCTAGAGGATCAGTAGCTTGATGAAGTTTCAAAATGAGTTCCATTGCAAGAATGAATGCCATGTATGCTCCTATGAATCGGTCTCATATCCCTGGTTTTCCAAATCCTATGCCAAAGGTTGATTGGTTAGAGGATCTTCCAATATTCAAAGATTAAAAGAAAGACAATGTTGCTCTTCTTTTGGTTAGGTTTCATATGCATGTACACAGTCTTAAGGTTCAGTTCCTTGAATATTGTCTCATGAGGATGTTTATGACTACTTTAGAAGGAAAAGCATGGTCTTGGTATAAAAGTTTGGAAAATTGTTCAATATATTCGCTTGCTAATTTTCATGATGAATTCTATGAGATGTATAAAGAATGTCATCCTTCCTTATTGCTTCTCAAAGATTGATGTAAAAATTCTTTAAGTCTTATTCAATATTTGGAGGAATTGTTATGACAATGATGAATTTATCGATGAAGAAATTTTAGAGGCTCTTCATAACAATGCATTTCAACACCAAGAAGAAAGTACAACATCCCATGAAATGCAGCATGAAGATCAACAAGGGTTTACTTATGAAAACCATATTATGTCCTCCGATATTGATGTAGAGATGCAGCAAACTTGCCAATCTTTTGATAATAAAGAGGATAAAAATGATTACAAACAGCAAGAAGAAATATTGGAAGAAAATTTTTATAACCCTCACGCAGAGGAAAAGGTTGTTCATTTTTGTAATTCCTTGCAGCAGCTTGCATCAAAGAATGATCTTTATAATGAAGAAAATTACATTGTTTGTGTGCATCATTCAGAAAGGTAGTTGGATAGCATATCAAATAAATTTTTTGTGACTAAAGATCAGTTGTTAGAAGTAACAGGATGTTATGAGAATCATCAAACTAACCATGTGTTTTTTGACCCTATAGCTAACTACATGGAAAAGATTTAATGTTCAGGATTCCAATTATATTTTCATCTTGAAGAACAGTTACACCTCATGCTTTGTTGGTTATTTCAATATCTGGTTTATTTTTTCTTCAAGCACAGTCAAGAGATTCAAGTGTCAGATCAGATCGATGATTGGATTTATTGGAAGTTTCATGTTCCTTGAACTACAAGTGGAGATTGCAGCTGATAGGGTAGGCAGGAATGTGCAAATAAGCTCAGGGTAGGTTGACTGAGCATCTGTTTCAGTAGGTTGAGTAATGAATTCTTCTTTCAGAAATCATTAAAGGTTTGAGGAGCAATTTGGGCAGAAGTTCAGAGTTTTATTCTAAAAGATGGATAACAGCAATGGAGCTACAAGTTCTTAGTATACCACAAGGGCACACTATCCGTAGTGGAGCCACTATTATCACCCCAAAATATTTGTCTCTAAGCTTTGGAAAGTTTCCTTGTTTCTAGTCAGTCTTATAAGTTTTGAGTCATCTCATCACAATTATTGTCATTTTCATTTACAAATCCTTCTTCTAGTCATGGTGTTAAAGGGTCTCTAGGTCATTTCATGCTTTAAGGGTTAGGTCAAAAGGTTAGAAGTCTTTAAGGTCATATCTCTTTTCCAAATAGATTTTGATAGCCTCATTCCATGTCCTAGAAGCCTTAACAGGTGTTTAGAAGTCATATCTCTCAAAGGGTTGGAACGTTTCAGAGAAAGAATCATATTGTTCCATTGTAGAAGATTATGTTTTTATGAATGCAGGCTTTGGATTTACTTCTCAAGATTCAAAAAGAGTTCAATTGTGCAATGGTGGCTTGTTTATGTTTGTCCTTATCTCCTTATTTGCATTAGTATTAATGTATGATACTTAGAATTCATTGGTTATGCTCTAACTTCTTTCATACATTTGTAGACTGTGTTTTCCTTTATGCTACTGATGTACCCTTCATATGTTGAATTCTAGATACCCTGAATTCCATGTAAAGGTAATTTTATTGTCATACTAAAGCATTTCTTGACTCCATAAGCCCAATGGATGCTTACTGATCATGTTCAACCATTCATATTTCTTCACTTGTTTCATAGAGTTAGCCATCTAATTCATTATCAAAATCTTTAACATAGTGAGAGAAACCTCTCAGGTTGGGGAGGCTAAGCCTCAGCCAAAAGTTGGTTTGAAATAGTTACTCAAAGTCCTCCTGATCAGCAGCCTATCAGGGGTCTGATTTTGTGATAACACAGACTACGCGGGGTTCTCTCAGGCCAACACATCTAGTGATAAGCTCTTACAAACCCTTCACCACTTTCCTATCACATAGTAGGTTCATACATGTCTCCAGAAAGGTAGTGAGCATTGATGGGTCCATCTCCAGTTATAGTTTGTATCTACTACCTGAAGTGGAGACCTCTGTGAAGCTCTTCTTATCTTTCATGAATGTCTCCTTTCCGTGCTCCTAGTCGAACTCTGGTTCCTTTGTAAGAGCCTTGTGAACCCATGCACTCTCTTTGGGGTCCTTTCCCTTGTCATCTTCTATCGTGATACTACTTTAGAAAACAATGTTTATATTCGGGTCCTCCTCGCATGGCTTAGACCTCAACATTTGTAGGTTCTGTGTCAGGAGATGTAGGAGTGTTACTTTATTGTGCAACCTCACTATCAGTGTGGGGCAGTCCTCTGTCTCATGATCAAATTGGGTACATTATAAACATGATGCTCTCATCAGATTTGTAAAATTACGGGCATAATGCCCTAGCCCTCTGCAACTGTAACAAATCAATTGTCTGTGTCCCATTCCTAGTCCCATTCCACCTTGACCTCATCTGCGCCGCTGAAATCCATTGCACGCCATCCCTGTATTTTGACCAAGGGCTTGCATTTCAGTCGAAACTTTGTAGGTAGGAGTCTGATCCATCATTATTTCATAACTTCTACAGGTATGCTCATTATGTCTTGCTGACCTGCAAAAGTTACAAAACAACTGTTGGGATGTCTGCATATACTTCTGTAATAGAAGGCAATTATATGTAGTATTCTTCCCTCCTATTTGACAAATCATGCACCATAATGCAGGCGGCATGCTCAATCATGCTTGTGCCTCTGGCCTCAATGGCATTGGCTTTCCTCTCACCAGGTAGTTTGCGAAAACTGGACAATGGTCCTTGTCATGTCCCTGGCCTTTGCACTTTATGCACCGTACTTCCTTGTGCACTTCTGGGTGAGTTTTCATGTCTTACTTCAAACTCTGCATTTCCAGACACAAGTCCTTCAACTCCACGTGGATCTATTGGACTTTGAGGTTAGGATCTTGTAGCAAGGCCTCGTGCAGCCTCATTGCGATCTCCAAAGCTTCGACCTCATATAGCTTCTATTGTGACAACAGGGTCCTTAGATGCGCATTAGTGATGCTAAAAACTATGTGTGGTGTTGCCATCTATCAAGGTCATATTGGTTTCCCAAATCATACCCTTCAGCCTCTGATCTAGCTCCTAGGGGGTCTCACCTAGAAGCATCGCGATTTCCTTAAATCTGATAATTGATTGTGTCTCTGATTTTGGCTTGCTAAAGTCCTTGTTTAGCGTAGCCTAGATATATGCGATCCTTGTGTTTGGATTTTCATTGGATTACTTAATGTACCACGTTAGTGCATGGTCTTGCAATGCGGTCACCAATGTTGCCTTCTTTATATTGTCATTCATGACTCCTTGTACTTCCCATACAATCATTACCACAAACCAAAATTGGTCTGGATCTTCATTCCCTACTCCTTTGAACACCAACAGTTTTATTGCACTCACCATATTGAACTTTGGTGGTGGCTGAGGTGGTGTGGGCAAAGATTAGGGTGAAGATGGTGAAACTGGTGCTAGTCTAGGTTGGGGTGGTATGCGCGGAATTCGCTGTCTTATTAGGATGATTGCACTTCTTGGTGAAAATTTCGTGATCTCCTCCTCGCTCTCCCGTGGAGGTGAAATCAAGGGACTAGATTCTAATTCTTTGCTACTTTCTTTTCTCTACATCCTCCAATTTTGCATATCCCCAAACATTAATTTATTCGCATAACCCACTTTTCACATAGTAGCATCTTAATCCAAATGTTCAAAGATTTAATGTACTTACCTCGCAGTCCTTTAAGGAAATTTCATTCCCCCTCGTTGTAGCTAACTGAAGTATCTACTGCAAACTCAATGATAAACTCTCCTATAATTTAATCTATCCAATGGTCCACACCACACACGATCTTATCTTCTGATGCTTCTAGTCTGTGCACCAACTCTGGAGTCCACACAATAGGTTTGTTGAGCCTACACCTTCCCTAACTATCTGCTACCTTTGTGATCCACTCATACACCTTAGAGTAGAAGGATGCAAAGAAATTTTGTGGATTTTCATATATAAGTAGCGCTCTAACCATTCTTCTTTCAATACTTGTAGATTCCTATTTTCCTATGCTGCAAACTCGTGAATCCTTTTGCCCAACCACTTTTCAATTCCTTTCTTTTTCAAATTGTAGTGAGACGACATTAGACATCTCTTATGCAAATCCCGGTCCTGATAAGGGAACCATTTGTTGGCTTATTAGGGCTTGACCCACATTCAAAGTTGATTTAGCCAAACAAATCCCATTACTATTGGTCCTTTCGACAAATTTCCATGGAGCACGGATTGAGGTCTCACCCGAAGTAGTATGGGAGGGTGGTAGAACTAGGTTTCCACACCCTGGAGATGTATGATGAGTTCAAGTGGTCCACTGTTCGACCTTGCGAGCACGTTGCTACGCGCACTTTCCTGTACCTCACACCATGAGATTTTGCCTTCATGTAGCCCTACTCAGGGGCCGAATGCTATTATTACCTAAGTCCATATTAGTTTTCCAATGTTAGTTTATTATTTTAGTTTACTAGTGTGCTTTAAGCTATACTTAACAACATAAACCATTCATACAGGTGCACGCAGTTAATAAACAATATATTTGCAATTTATATTAAATGTACATTAATCTAAGAACATATACACAAATATGATATGAAAATTCTCTTTATTAGTATCTTCTTTGGTTACAAATTCGACTTTGCCCTACGCACTCAACTGTGAATGACTAGGCATTTGTGCACTGAGCTGCAGATCCTTCTCCTACCCTACGACCCAAGACACACTTAGTCACTTAGACTCTTTCTTCTCTCTAGTACTCCACTATCCTTATTCTTGTCTTTTACACTTAGAGCCTTGTTGTATTTATACAATCCCATGATCTGTGGACCATGGGTAGGCCGAAAATATATTACAAGACCAGGGCAGACAACCCTGTGACTCTATCATACATTTCGTGATCCATGCCCACAATTCACAGAGTCTTTACAACAATATCGGGTCAAAAAATGGGCTTTGAGTGCCAAAACATGCCTTGGGGGGATTCCATGCCCAACAAGAGGAAATAAAGGTTCTAAGTTCATAGCAAAAAAATAATTCAGATGTAACAACTACACACCAATAACCTATATTGTATAGACATTTTTAGCACTCTCACATTATCCATGTTTTCAACTCTACACCTCATTTATATATGGATGTAATGTATATTGTATAGATGCTCTAAGTAATGACATATAGAAGAAAGAATTCATTTTTTACTTAACAAAAATGATACACGTTTTGCACCTTCATTTGAAATGAGCCTCTAAAGAAAATCTCTCATGCCATACAACTACCAGAAAAATAATGTACATCCTAGGTAGGATGTATATTTGTAGCGAACTCCATTGAAAAGTAATCCAAAAATTCATTTGTAACATGTTTGTTAAAAATTTGCATCATAAACAACAGGTGAATGCTCATACTCACAACATAACTAGAATGAATGATTACAATTGCCACATTACCTTTTAAATTTTCAACATACTTATTAGATACTAAGTAAATATAAGCCTTAGTCAACCAATTTAAAATTACAAATAAGATTTACAAAAAATAGAAATTTATTTTTGAATTTACAGTGAAATGGGAATATTCAACATTTTCCTAAAACTATGGTTAATTTGTCAACATAAATAATCTATAGTCAATGAACTTTGACCAACAGATAGAAAAGTTGTAGTAATAAAAAATTCATCAAAAGAATGGACAATCAACACATTTTGTCTACAAAGTTAGTGCTACTAATAAAAATTTACTATTATAAATTTGGTTTTCTCATAAAGTTAAATTTGATTTGGTCATAGTCAATGTTCCATTGTGTGGAGCTTTCCTTGTGTAGATATTTCACTGTGTAGAGGAAGCTTCCTCTCCACAATGAAAGCTTTCATTATAAGCTCCTAACAAGGAACTTTGTGCACAATGAAACAGGCTCCTACAATTAAGGTTCTCAGTTTGCACTCAATCTTATGATTACAAAAATAATATGTATTCTCCAATTTCCCTTTCACAAGTTAAACATTAAATTATCAAATAAATAATTAAAACTTTGATATCATTTTATATATGTGTAAAGGGAATATGTATACAGAGAGTCTAGCATGAATTATTTAAATCCTTATTTAATTTAAGAAAACAAAATGTATACATGTATAACTATACTAATTAAAAATCCTAATTTAGCATTGTTCATTGCAAAATGAATTATGGAGTTTTCACATCGCTTTCAAAAATAAAGCCCATAGTTTAATGTATTATGGGATCCTTCTCACAACTTCAGAAAAATAATTTATTGTATCATAAGCTCCTAATGTTTTTAGAAATTGATAAAATTTATTGTTAAATAAATTTGATTTGGTCATAAAGTTAGAGTTAAATTAGGTATGGTCATAGTCAATGTTTCATCGCGTAGAGATTTCCTTTGGCGGAGTGACTTACATAAATGTGCTTAAATTTATTTTATGAATGTGCAAATAAAATAACGTTGATGCATTGTGTAGAGTGCTTAAAGATTATATGGATCCTTAATACTTGTTTAACATCTCTAGAAATCATCAGTTTCATTTAATAATATCTCACAATGATTGTTGTACTTTTCATTTTAACTCAAAGTGTTTGAAATTTACATGGAAAAAACAAAGGTACTAATGCTATATTAATATTTTATTTAATTATAGTATTTTTTTGATATGAAGAGGAAAGAGAAAGGTTGTGGGAGAAGTGTAGCAGAAAGGTTGTGCGAAGAAATTGGGAGAAGCTTGTGGAAGTAGCTTTAAAATATTATTTTAATATGAAATATGGGAAAATGAACACAAGTATAACACATAAAGTTAAATACAATGATAGACAGCTATAACTTTTCTAAGAGGCATGCTTATATTCAATTTATTTTTATTTGATTATTATTACATTTTACAGCTATTTGTTTTTTATTATTATGTGTTTTATGTACTGTATGATATGTAATGCTTTATAAAGAAAGGAATATGGTAATGTATATAGACATATGAAACATTACAAAAAAATGTTTCTATTCCCTTTCCCACACAACCATTCATCCACACAATAAAAGACAGTTCACTTAATATTGCATAAAATTGCAAATAAAATAACCATTGTTCCAATCCTAACAAACAATAACAAATGTAAATTTTCAATAGCCTTGGGTCAGTATATCTTAAAGTTCTCCATGAGTAATTCCTCCTTTGAAACACTTGGCACTATGCTACTCGCCTCATCTCCTATGAATTTGTTTTATCTAACCACTTTGCATATATCAAACAAAATATGAAATTGTGTTAAGGATCCAATAAGCTTTAAGCACTCCACACAATGTATCAACATTACTTGTTATGAACCTATGCATAATAATATAATAACACTAATATAAGTCACAATATGATCTAATTTAAAACACGATATTCTCTAAGCACTTCCTCTCTCTAAGTAAATTTCTCCCATAGTGTTAAATTATACTTAAATAGAATGTAGAGGAAGAAATATTGACTCGATATAGTCCCTACTTCGACACTTCCCACACAGCGTTTCTCTAGACAACAAAAAAATAGTAGTTAGATATCTCCCCCCATTGCTTATCTAAATGACCTACAACCCACTAGATTTGGCATATTTAGTCTTTCTAAGAACTCTACACAATGTATCAATGTTACTTATTTCTAACCTTTGCATTATAATATATGAAAATTAATATAATTCATAATATAATATGAATTCCCCCTATTGGGGTGTGAGCTAGAGGATAGCCCCATCAAGGCATTTTTAATGCTGAGTACATTGAGTTACAACACCACTACCCCCCACACACTCGAGGTGATGGGTGTGGTGGCCTTTTCCATTCACAAGGTTATTACAACAGAGAAAGGAGGAAAATGTTTGTGGGTAAGTTTTCTGCATAGATAAGATTATAATGGGAATGGTGCTCATAATCTCCAATGCCAAGTGACTGTGGTTCAACGTTTGCGGCAAAGGGACTCTATAACAGTTCAGTTCAGCGTCTCCAGAGGTGACGGAGGGTCCATATGATCCAAATGAAGGAAATTAGGTACATAAACTAATTTTTCCTCCCCTCGATCATGCTACCCCATCTTTGGTTTGGTTTATGGGTTCTGCATGCGAGTAACTAGCTGGTGCATGGGGACAATTTGGGTTGGAGGAATTGTGTGGAATTGGTAGTTTATAACAAGAACCTAAGTCCTAATAGAACCTCTTTGATGTTAATCCTCTATGATATTTTCCTCTCTCACATTGGGTTAATTTTGTTATGGGATAGGTGTGTCAACCCTACGGAATGATAATATATAGTTTGGTTCGAAGACCACGGGGTCGGGTGTTGGGATAGTATTAATGTTGGCCTCCATGTAGAAGCTTTCCTCCATATGGTGGGTTTACTTATGGGTTTGTAGACCCAATGCCTCAATTGAAGGGTCTGTGAGGTCACTTTTATGAGTAATTGTCGCCTGGGGTTTGAGAAATCACATACAATAGGAGTTGGCTATGTGAGACTTGGCATGATGGGTGAAGGTTGTTTGGGGAAGGGGACTTTGGTTGGCTAGATTTTAGGGTAGTGTAACCAAGTCTTGCATTGTAATGGTGGCAAGGCCACTATAAAGGGGATGAGCCATCCTAGAGTCCGTGGGGATGTTGAGGTGGGGATGCATTATTTGGGTTAACGGAATGGTCAGAAAATCATTAGAATTGGGTGTGATAAGCTGGGAATTTACGCTCTTGGTTGCTATGCAAAAGGGGATGGGGTTGGCTATCTGTCGGGGTGTTGTACCCATTGCACCGGTTGTAAAGTATGCAAGGTAGTTGCTATGGTGGTGATCTAGCTAGGGCAAACAAATTTCCACTCTGGTGCATGAATTGGCCATACTAGGTTTGGGATTTTTAATTATGTTTGTTATGAAAAGGGACTTGGGGGGCATGAGAGTGCATGCATAGTCAGGATGAAGGACTTCGGTGGGTGGCAGAGCTTGTGACTGATGGAACGAAAAAGTATAATTGACTATCAATTATGGTTTATTTCCTTCATGCCAGGTACACAACGAGGTAATCTTGCTTGTGCACGATGGGTTTTGTGGCTCGCTTCCTCACCGACACAGGGTTATGCGAGTTCATATTTGATTTCTAGACATCAATTCTATGTGGCTATGGCTTGAATAATAAAGACCAAGGGTCGAGGTAAGAGGCCTCTGGTGACTAAGCATGAGAATGAAGGTAGCTCCTTGGGAGGGAGATGCGATATAAAGCTTATCACTAACCTAAGTAATGAAGTAGTTGCAGCAAATAGGGAGGGAACCGACGAGGAGATCAAGAGACTGATAGAGGAATGGGAATCCGATTTGAACCAGCAAGTGAGTGTGATTGAGATACAGATGGAAGACTGATGCATCCTTGTGCAAGACCCTAGACACACTCGAGGGCGAGTCACGTAATTCAAGCAAACCTTATATCTGTATTGGTTGATGAAAAGTCTCTGGGCAAGGTGATGGAGAAATTTTTTATGATCATGTAGGCAGTTGTACATGACTTTCCCAATTACAAACATGATTTCTAGAAGCTAGAATTTCAAGTGCAAAAATAAGATGGTTGCCTCGGTCGCATGGAGAAATACTTCCCTTGTCTTTTCTAACAAACATACCTTCCTGGTTCCAATGCTAAAGATCTGACTTGGGTTTAGTCTACCTCTGCCAAGCAGGATGATAATAATGTTTTCTTTTTATTTAGTGTTTATGCAGACAATATTTACGTTTCAGTTTGCAATTATATATACTTAAAATAACATAGAGTATGGACATGGACATGATAATCAAACTTATATAGCTTAAAGACTAAGTATTTTTAGCTATTGGATGAATTTTCATGTGGTTAGGTAGCCAACAGACTTGGTTTCACGATGGGAAAGTTGAGGCCACCTAACCTATTTTATGTGGTTGTAACTTTCTTATTGATTAATTAATGAGAAAGGATGATCCACCAAGCTTACAAAAAAAAATATGGTATGAATTTAAAATGGGATATTCTTTGAGTGCTTCATCTTGTTAAGTAAATTTCTCCTACAATGTCAAATTAGCCTAATGCATAATGGATAGGAAGAAATATTGACTTGATATAATCCCTACTCCCACACTCTTTTCAGATCCTTCCTCCTTCACTTCCCACAAACCCTTTCTCCACAAAAAAAATAATATCAATTAGCACCCCTTCCACCACTTGCCTAAGAGAATTGTAACCCCATCAATTTTAAAATATTTAGAGAAAGAAATTCCAATTTTTTTTCTCTTAAGCAAGAGACAATCCTTCTATTATCTTAGGTAATAGAAATATTTACACATGTTACAACAATGCATAGAGGCATAGACTCCCACAAAGGGAGAGAGAAATTACTCAAAGTACCCATACAACCCTCCAAAAATCAAACAGAAACAGTGATAAGACTGACCTAGAACCAAAAGCGGGCAAGTGGATTCAAAGTCCACTCCCCAAGCCCACTGTTGATCTGTCTCCTAATAATCCGGTGGTCAAAAATCAACCCATGCAGAGGTGGAGCCTGCAAAAAAAACATTAAGATGCTTGATCAATAATGACCATTGATCTTTTCCTTTTGATCCAATGGTTGGTGTCCATACTGCACGACTCAAAATCCCATTGATTACCATGTGATGAAGGCAGTTTTCTTTTCTGGTCGTCCGCCACATGTTGCTTTCTGAGTGGAATCACTGGTTTTTCATAACAACTGTCTTTGGCTTGGATGGTGCCCGATGAAGGTGGTAAACCATTAGTGGTTTTATCCTTTTGGGCCCACCAACTTGCACGCCAAAAGGTGGCCATTGATCTTCCTCCTCCAGATCTGATGGCCACACCACAAATCGGACCACACATCCTCTTGTGGATTACCTAGTGATGAAGGTGCAAATCATAGTTCATCCCCCTCCACACATCACTAGCTGAGTGACATCGCCTCTCCTCTGAGAAAATCTCTCCCGAGTTAGAGGGTGCCTAAAGCAAGTGGTAAATCTCGAGCAGTTTTTGACCCTGGTAATTTCTTCCTATGACCTCCTCGACATTACACAAGGAAGACATAGCTGGAAGGGTGGCCTCATACATGGAATTCCTTATGAGTGGAGTTGGTGCTCTGTGGCATTCATTTTGCATGGAATCCCTTCTCCTGTGTGTAGATATCTTCTATCTCGATTTCTGCCTTTATTCCTAGAAGCACCCTTAGAGAACCGACATCGCCTTTCCTCTGATAAAATGCCCGAGGTGAACTTATTCATTGTTGACATGAAGTAAAATTTTGATGCTGCTGTCTTTCACTGAGGGCTTGGGATGAGCATTCCTCCTTCATCCTGTCATCCATTAGTTCCTCCAACTAGCAGCATAGGTCAATATGCTTGTTTTGAACCCCCTCATTGGCAAGCCAGTCCACAACTTTGTTGGCTTCCTTGCGTACATGCACAAACCTAAGAGTTGTTAGCACTCTTAGGTGTGATGGGATTCTTTGGTAGACTTGCAGAAGCTACCAATGTCCTGATATTTTCTACGGTACAGTGCCAACATTTATCCTCTTCACTAAATTAATGACTAATTCTGAGTCAGCCTCAATGATGACATTGTGCATGTTGTACTTGAGTAGTATTTCCAAGAACAATTCCATTGCCATGAGCTTAGCCATATAGTTGGTTGCCTTTCCTAGATAACTGTGGAAGATGACCTGTATGTTTCCTTCCTCGTCCCTCATGACCCCTCCATAACCTGCTTCTCCCAGATTGCCTTTTGAGGCCCCATCAATGTTAAATTTTAAAAAGTCATGAGAAGGGGGTTGCTAGAAAGCCTTCTCTACTGAGTTATTGTTGATGATCTACTTAGAACACTAAGGGATATGAGCCTTGAGCTCTAACGTTTCCAATATTCTGAACTCTCTTTGTCCTATGGGTTTTCTGGTATCGACACCTCCTAGGATATGAACAACATCTTTGAGTTGCTTAAGGATTAGCTTTAGGATGCTGATCACTGGGCTCGCCTTATCCTTGAAAATCTTGTTGTTTTACTCCTTCCAAACATTCCAAATTAAGAACCCTGGGGCCAGCACCCAAGCGGAGATTATTATCTCATTCTCTGAAAAAAAAAATCTGCCAGTTTTTCAATGTAGCAATGATGTCATTTACATGTTTCTCTATCTACTCGAAGACATCTCCAACCCAGTTCCAAAGTATTGTAGTGAACGAGCATCTACTTAGTAGATGATTAGTGGTTTCTTCTTGTTTTTCACAGAGGTAACATCTTAAGGAGCCAACAAAGCCTCTTTCTCTTAGGTTATCCCATGTTAAAATCTTGCCCTGTTGAACCAACCACTTGAACAGTTTGACTTTCATCCAATGAGGATTATCCTTGAGTTCCTTACACGTCTTATCAGTGTTTGGAAAGTTAAGCCTGTGTCTATCCTTTTGGCCTCCTTAAGGGTGAAGATACCTGCCTTGTTCTTTCCCCATCTTAATTGATCTTCCAAGGTTGAGGTTAAGATTTTCCTCTTTTCCAAAATTCCATTAAGCATTATAGCTTGAGTATGCATCATGCCCATTTCAATGTAATCTAGAAGTTTCCATATTCTCCATTTCCCATTGTTCCTTGATTGATCCAAATATTCACTTACCCTTCTTAATCCTTTGTTGATGGTATCTATGTGAATGTCTACTAATTCTTCACTGCAGAGATTGTCCTCTTGCTGCCAATTATCCTCCCAGAACTAGGCTAGATTTCCATTTCTGATCTCCCAGAAACTATGATTTTGGACTAAGGCCCTATTCTCCCATGCCCTATTCCAAATACATGAACCTTTTACTTGTCTTGTCATTCTTATGAGGTTCTTCTCCTACCAATCGCTCGCATATTTTTTCTTCCATAGTTTTTCCCAGGGGGCTTGAATTTCCTTTATCCATCTCCACCATATTTTGCCTCCTAAAACTCTGTTAAGAATTCTTGGGTCATGGAGACCCAAGCCACCATGGGATTTAGGTTTTCATAGCCTGTCCCATGCCACTAGGGCCCATTTCTTCTTTTCTTCACCTTTCCCCCAGAGAAAGTCTCTTTGAATGTTTCTTATATTAGTAATTAGACCAGTTGGTGCCAGAATGCCTAATAGCATATAGATAGGGATACTTTAGAGGATAGCCTTAGTTAGAATCAATCTCCCTACTAGATTTACGGCTCTATTTGTCCATTTTCTAATCTTATGTTTTAGCTTATTTAGAACAGGCTCCCAGATTTCCTTGTGTAATGGTTTGTTAATGAGGGGAACTCCCAAGTACTTAGCGGCCAATGACTCTCTTTGAAAGGCCAAAATTCTAGACAGATTTATTCGAATAGAATTATCCACATTGAAAAGGAAAATATTTGATTTAGTAAGACTTACCTCTGTTCCTGTTGCCATGGAAAAGTCACTCAGAATCTGCTTAAATGCTTTGGCATTCTTAACTGTGGGTGTGGCTTGCAGCATAGTATCATCCATAAATTGTTAATCTGTCACTGTGTCCCCACCTTGAGTGAGTCTCATACCCTGAACTCTCCCTTCCTCCTTAGCAGCCTTGATTTCTCTCCCTAACCCCTCCATCACTAGAATGAAAAGGAAAGGAGAAAGAGGATTACCTTTCCTAAGACCTCTAGTAGGCTTGAAGGTTTTGGAGGGAGAGCCAATGAGAAGAATTGAATAGCTAGCAGTGGTAACTAGCACCATGACCCACTTAACCCAACTGTAATAAAATCCATAGGCTTTTAGTACTACTCTTATGTACGACCAACTAAGTTTGTCATAGGCCTTTGCTATGTCCAGTTGAATTATCATCCTTTCCTATTTATTGGTACTGAGTGAATGAACCACTTCATGTGCTTGAATTATGTTACTAAGAAATTGTCTTCCTTCCACATAGCCCATTTGCTCCTCTGACACTATGGTAGGGAGGAGTGGTTTGAGATAATTGGCAATTACTTTGGATATTATTTTGTACACCACATTGCATAATGCTATAGGTATAAATCTATCAGGAGAGGTGGCCTTTTCCTGTTTGGGGATTAATGCTATGAAAGATTCATTGAGTGCCTTCAAGATTGTCTTAAATCTTTGAGAGTCTTCCACAACCTCCATAATATCATGTTTTACTATCCTCCAACATGTTTTGAAAAAGTCCACATTGAAGCCATCTAGGCTTGGTGCTTTCCCATTTTGCATTTATGTAATGGATTCCTCAATCGCTTCCTCTATTACTAGTCTGTTGAGATTGTGATTTTCTTCTCTAGAAACCAATTTAGGAATGTATTGAGTAAATATTTTCATAAATTGATATCTATCGTCCAAGGTTTCCTCAACAGTTCTCTAAAAATGTTGGACTAGAACCTCTTCCATCTGTTCATGAGTGTTTCTTTCTATTCCATGATAATCTATAAGTTTCACAATTCTGTTGTTGATTCTGTGAGCTATGGTGGATTTGTGAAAGAATTTGGTGTTTCTCTCCCCTTCCTTAATCCATTGTACTCTGGATTTCTGTCTCAAAATATTTCCTCTTGTAGACATCTCTTTTCCCATTCATGCTAGAGTGACTCTATCATCTCTTTCCTTTCATCTGTATAGCCTTCTGTGATAAGAATTTGGTTTATATCCTTTAGTTTCTTTTCCACATTTCCTTTAGCTTTGAAGATATTTCCAAATTCCATTTTATTCCACTCTTTGTGTATGCCTTTAATGTGTTTGAGCCTGCTGTGTAGAAGGAACATATTTGTACCTTGAAGGTGTAGCTCTTCCTTCCACCATTTTTCAATGTTTGTGAGGAAATCTGAATGTGTGAGCCAAGCATTCTCAAACCTGATGGGGGAGTTCCTTGGTTTACCAAAAAGAGAATCTTCCAATTTAATAGGCCAGTGATCTGAACCTCCAAATGGTAGGATGAGCACATTCAGGCTACTTCCCATGAGAAGAAGTTTCTCTGAAATAATAAATCTATCTAATTTTGAGGCTACTTAGGTAGGGCTGCCCCTTTTGTTATTCCAAGTGAAGATTCCATTGTTGGTTTCCATATCTACCAATTTCATATTGGTGATGAAGTTTTGGAAGGCAATTGAATCTCTACCAAGCATTCTAGTTCCACCTTTCTTCTCTGTGAGCGATTTAGTCATGTTAAAATCACGTTCTAGAAACTAGGGTAGAGTTGGGTATCTCTTATTCATATCCTCCAGTGTATTGAGTAGTCAAAGTTTTTCCTCCATTGGCTGAGGACCATAGACACTACTGATCATTTAACATTTCCTATCACCCACCAATTGGAAAATCAAAGAGAGGCGATGTCTGCATGCCTCTGCATCAATCACACAAAATATTTGTGGATCCCATAGAGTGAGAATGCCCCTAATAGATTTATATGCCTTAACTTCAAGGCATTCATATCTATTTAACCATATTCTATGTTTTTCTCTGATCTTCTCCATTAAGCACTTTGTTTCCTGTATGAATACTGTGTTAGGTTTTTCCTCTTTGATCCTATTACCTAGATTCCTCTGGTTTCTTCTACTCCCTAGTCCTCTAATGTTCTAGGTTGTGATTTTCATTGAGGTGGGGTTTTAAAGGAGTAACTAGATAGGTATTTCATCCTTCCTGAGTCAATCATGAGTTTGCCACACTCCAACAGTAGTTCTTTCTGTCTTTTTCTTCCCCTCCTCTTGCCTAGTTTTTTTGTTAATTTTCCCGTTATTAATCCTATTGAGGAAGTCCCTTTAGTATACTGGTTATCATGTCCTCTTTTGACTCCTGTAGCTATTTGATGTGACTTTTTAAGGAATATCTATTGTACCTTGTCAACATCCTCCTGAGGTATGGAGTTTATTCCCATGTTTCCCCCTTGTTCTAGAAACTTTTCCAGCTCTAAGTTCTCCCTTTCCAGGATCTCCTGAAAGTCTTGCTCTTCTATGCCACTTTCACTTTGGGTGATTTCTTGGTCCTTTTATATTTCCACGTTACTCAAAAGGGTCCACCGCATGACCATTTTTTTCTTGTGTGAACTCCATGCTGGTCTCTTTTCCTTCCCCCTTTGTTGTCTGATTCTCTATTCTCTTTTGATCACCTCCATCAACATCTTCTTCTCCTAAGATCTCAAAATTGTTGTGACTTCTTGTTTTGTTATCCTTCTCAGCATGGTTCTTGTGTGTCTTCCCTCCCCCTCCTTTTCCTTTTCCTCCTACTTTGGTGAAACCTGTCTGATCTTTCCCTTTACTGGTGTTTAGGTATTCCTCCCTTCTATTAAGAGGACAGTCTCAAGATAGGTGCCCATGTTCATGACATTTGTGACATCTGACTGGGATATGTTCATGGTCAACTATTTGAACTCATTCCTCATCATAGACTTCTAGAATGACCTCATCTGGGAGGGCTCCTCATAGGTTCATCTCCACACATATACAAGCGTAGGCGGTATATTTTCCTCGTAGAGTTGCCTCTTAAATATTTAAGAAATGACCTAATTTATTGCCTATAGATTTTAAAGACTCTAGCATCCAATAATCTAAAGGTAAGGAGTAGAGTCTAATCCATACTAGTACCGAATTGAAGGTTTCTCATTCTGGCACAAAGTTCGTCGTCCATGGCCGCATATAGAGACCTGCAGCTGTAAAGAAGTATGGTCGTCCTTCAAAAATCCTGTCTTTGTCCTCCATGTTCATGAATACCACAGTAAAAAACCTTTGGATCCAAGATGTATATTTAACTCCCCCTTTGGTTTCCAGTTGTATTTTATCCAAGTGTACAACGTTTTCTCTGATGGCCAGATTCCCATAAATTTACATACAATGGCATAGTTTTCCATGTGATCCCTGTGCTCTTTCGTAGCTGGATCATTCAAAATAACTCGCTGTTTAGTTATGGTCTTAGGTTTACAGCGCCCCATCTTGGTTCTATTCTCTGTTCCCTAACCTCTTTCTTCTGCTTTCTCCTCCTGTCGGTCTTCTTCATGAGTCCCTTGTTCTACATGGGTTTTGCTGCCTTCCGCCTTCTGAGTTTCAGTGTTTTTTGTCTTGACCTCCAAGGGTTATAGAGGCTTGCTTTTATTCCCTTCTCTTCCTCTGTTTGAAACCACATTACTATAGGAGGGAGTGGAGCTCCCTCCTCCCTATGCCTCCATGTGTACGTGTTACCCTCTATCACTCTCTTTGTTGAACCCTAAAACCTTGATCTCTAGTCTTCGTCATGAAAAGAAATTCCATTTTCAAGCATAATAATTTCCACTCATAAAATTAGTCTTTTGTTTACTTTTATTTTTTTCAGTGAAAATAAATTTCTCTATAGTTGGGGAATTATCTCTGATTAAGTCTCACTCAGTCAATGAAAAATTAGAAATAAGGTTTCCAAAAATTAGGAAATTATTTTCGAATTTATAGGGAATTAGGAACATTCAAATTTTTCCCAAAAATTTGGTCAAAAGTTTTTAAAAACTCAGCAAAATAATATTTAGTAAATTAACTTTGACCGTGAGGCTAGTGCTAAGGTCCCTAGCGAATTAGGGGTTAAAAAGCAAGCTTAATTTAATAAATAATTCTAAGAAAAGTGTTTTTTCTAAAATGATTGGTAATACAGGTTTAGGATTTAATATGAAGGGCTTTTTTGAGGAACATGATTGGATTAGTTTGTATAATTTTTATCAACCTGTGTAGATTTTGTGAAATGGGGATTATTTTTTTTTTTCATTTTTCAAATTGTTGTTTTTTTGTTTTCAGTATATTTTTCAGTTACTTATGAATATATATTTTTTTGAGTTTATTTGTTTTTTTCTTTTACATAAGAAACCTATAATTTTATTCATCTGGTAGATGAACACAATTACATTTTGCATATGATGAACAAATCCAAGCATTTAATGCCTCATGGTTGATAAAAAATGGCCAAAATATTAACAACAATGTAGAGCAGACATGTTTGCCTAGAAGCCCTAAAGGGAACATTAGAAATAACAAGAAAACCCAACAAAAAATGATTATCTGATTTTAAGCAATAGATACGTACAACTTGCCCAGATGGCCCCAAAAACTCCACATAAACTATGGAAAAACACCATAAATCACCACAACTACATCAGGAGCATTTTCAGAAGAAAAAGAAGCATGAAACTAGGTAAAGTAATAGTGGAGTTGCATTACCCCGCAACCATCTCTCATCTCCACTAGCCTTAATATATAACACAAAGAATAGGCATAAAAAATAGGGCCAAAAAAACCCCAAAGAAGACCTTCATATCCTCAAAACACGCACCCACGAGTGCAACAAATGAAGGCAGTCCTCTAGAAGTCGCAACATAAAACTAAGGAGACGCTAAGACTCCAAAGAAGTAGTTGAAAAGAAGAGAAACACCAATTGTTTCACTAACTGACCCTAGTGAAAAATGATCCACAAAATACACCAAACTACAATGACAACCTAAGATCTATAGCAACGTCAATGCTGCCTTTGAAGTAGACTATAATCTCACCAATCGGTGGAAGCACAAATTGAAGGGAGACAACTAGGTTTCAACCACCTCCACTCCACTCCTTGAACTCCTAAATTTTGTTAAATTATAATTGAGATTATTAAATTTTTAATTAATGCTAGTATTTTATATTTTAATTATAAAATTGAGTATAATTTATATTTAAGAGTGAAAATTTCTTACACCATGAAATGATTGATCTATTTGACTAGAATACAGAGAGTCAAATACTTTTTTATAAGTCCTTACTATTAGGTTCTCTTTTTTTACATTATCACAAATGTCTTAAATTTATTAGGATGAATGTTTTTTTTTTCCTTATACCATCTTGTTATTCTATGAGATTCATTTTACATAAGGTGTAAATTATTGGATTTAGCAGGAAATTACTCCAAATACACATTAATTTAATTAGTCTAAGTCATATAGTATTACTAATGGAAATTATGTGTTTAAATTTTGGCAGGGTTCTTGAATATTTTAGTGTACATCCAAAATGCTCTTCCTCAACTACAACTAGGCACAAATGTGAGATAAGTGAAGGGAAAAGGTGTAGTTACTTGGGTTAATAATTACTGCTAGCCTTTTGTAAATGAAAAATGGATTGAAAGCTTAATGAATACATAATATTGACCATCTAATCCCTAATATTTTGATTTTAAAATCCCCTTAATCTAAATGACAATAAATTATCGTAGAATAAACTGTAGTATTCTAAGTATTCATGTGCTTATTTATCATTGGTACCCTTTTACCATCAGGGAGTTACTTGCCAAATAATTTTTGTAATTTCATTTGGAAGGACATATTATGAACCAAACACTTGAAAATGATCACATTTCAATGAGTAAAATTCCATCTCAATGGAGACATCACATTATACAATGTATCCATTACCAAGACAAGATATGATGTCTATACAAATGAATGTCATTCATGACAAATAGAAAATTGAGTTACATGATGTAACATAGCACTATGTCAACCTAACCTTAAGTAATAAAATAAAATGTATTATTAGTAGGGACATAACATAGGATCCCTAGGACCTTAACGTAGCCCACCACTTTTCAGAATAATTTCTCCATAAAGTTGTAGTTGCGGGTTTTTATTTAGAAAGTACTCATTTTCCCACATAGATTCTTCTAGAGGTGTATTATTCCACTTTATTAGGTAATTTACAAATAATCTATTATGAATATATATGGAATATTGATATATAAACTTTTGTAGTTCAAGAATAAACTTTCCTTCCTCATATATTGTTGGATTTTTTGTATGCATCCAGCTAGTTTCAAAACATTCTCTACTCAATGCCCATGAAAAATATTATGAATATAAGATGAAGAAAAATATAAATCATATTGTTTGATGGACCATTTTCTTGTACAAACATAAGAAAAATTCCTAGATGTAGTGGCTTAATCTAGAAACATTAGAGACCAAAGGATTTCTATTTTCCTTAGAGATTTTAGAATATGGAAGAAAGACTTACATGGAATCCAATGCAAGCTCTCATCTTCAAATTCCTTGTATGTTGTTCCAACTTCAAATACTAAAAGTTGAACCTGCAAAACAATTAAAAGAAGAAATATAACCAAAACATACAAATAGCATATACTAACATCTCTAAACAACGAGTGAAGAAGGGATTTTTCTATGTATGTGTTAAATGACACTTAAGTATATGAAATCAAATCAATTTCTGTATTAATGAATGTAGGAGAAGATACAACACTTTCAAATATTGATCTTATAGATGTCTCCTAAGTATATTTTCCTTAATTTTCCGGAAAGGAAGCCTTCAATCACAACTCAAGTGCATGGATTGATAATGGATCCCTAGGCAGAAAGAAGCAACATGAGGGCATAACTAAGAGTCTTGAAAATCCAAAACAGACTCTATGGGAGGCAATGGATTTAAAGGGTAAATGGGGTGGTTTTGTATTTACAAATCTAGGTATTATATCCACATATGAGGGAGGATAATTTCTATAGATAAGAGATAAGACCTCAAGTATAGTGGTTCAAGATCTTGATCTAATAGTAAATAGTTAAAACCACTTAGGAAGCTCCTCGAAAGAGAAGATTCAAATTTTATAAGATCCATTTTTTTATACTAAAATTCAAGATCCATCATACCTACTATGAAGGAAACATGTGTTGGTTAGTGTAGATGCTTTTTGTAGAACTTGAAACATTGAAGGTTTCAAAAAGGGAAAGTTCTATGGGGCCAAAAATGATGTTTTTAAGTTGTTTAACCCATAATTCTTGGACCATTTGAGAGAGAGTTCTCTAGGATATGAATGGGATGACTGTAAAGTGTCATTGGATGATGATTTATTTAATTTTTAGGCCATTTGATTGGATGTGACAAAATGTAATATAATAGATTCCCCCGTAAAGTACAAAATCAGAAGTAGTGGCCGAGGATTGAATTTATTTACTGATAACTCGAGATCAAGAATGGATTGATCGAAATCATCAATTTCTATTACAACACATAGTCATCATGATATCATTGCCAAGGTAAGCATACCCATACTCAACATATAAGCCAATTTACGTCTACATGTATAGTAATTAGAATTACATCAACCAATCACAGATTGTGGACACATGCTTGGATATATTTTTGAATGATCATAGTGTTGGCATTATGGCACAGGTTTGGTGCTATGGCACAGGTGTTGTCCTTGATGGCAACCTTCTTTGGTAACAGATCTCAGTTCAGGTGCTCAGAAAGTAGAAAAAGACATATACGCAGGTTCATCTAAACAAAGGCGCGTATACACGCGGGTTATACTTTACAAAAGCGCGTATATGTTGGTGATCATTCTTTTGGTCCATGGCAGTTAGATCTTGGAACTTAAACCTATGTTTTGGACCATGGCGTCTTGTCAATTGTGTCGATCCATTGTTTTGGGTTCATGGTATTGAAATGTTATGGTTTTGAACCATGGTATTAGGGAAGGCCTTGGACTATAAAAGAGGAAGGAGATCTTGTGACAAATTACCATTTGGATTATTATTGAAGATCTGAAAAAAGTGCTAGAGCTGGTATATTGGATGGTGACGCAGATCTGGATCTGAAGGAAGGAGGAACCTTAGCACAAAAGGAAGGATAAGGTCTATTCATGGGTCATAATCTTTAAGCCTAAATGATAGTATCTTTGTATGATTTTGATCTGCTTGATGTGGCGCTTATCTGATCTATAATCTAGGCTAATTAGTGATTGAATATCTGGAAGAGTGTGTTGTCCTTTATAGATCTGTACGCAGGTTCAGTAAAGCGAAGGCGCGTATACATGTAGTTTAGGGGAAGTAAAGGCACGTATACGCAGGTTGTTCCATACGCAAATGCGTATGCACGCAAGTTGCAGACTGTTGAAAATGCGTATATGCATTAAGCTGTGATCTAGCTGTTTCTGCTTATTGTTGTTGTGTTTTGGGTTCTGTTTTTGCTGTGTGGTTTCTGGTACAGTGTTCTGTGTACAGCTGTCGGAGAAGTATCTACTTGTTTCAGATATAGTTGGTGAAAGGAGATTGGTTGATTCTTGATGATTGTTTGATGTTCATGGATCCAGTTTGAAAATTGATGAAAAGTGGTCCCTGGAAGAAAGAGAAGGTTGTAGCCCTCTGTAGGCCAGCACCTACGTACTATTATCTTGGCTAGTGCAAAAGTTAAAGGGGGTTGTTGCTCCCTTCCAGGAGAAACTGGAGAACGCGAGAGAGTTGTAGCTCTCTGCAGGTTGCAGCCTGTGTACTGGTAAAAATACTGCACCAGTACATTGTAAAAGAAGTTTTCTAATTTAAAAGGAAGATAGAGACGAATTGCAGGGTTTTCACCCACATTGGGTTTCCACCTTATATCTTGTGTTCTTGTGTCTGATTTTCTTTCTGCTCTGTTTTACTGTCTCTGGATACTGATATTTGATTCTGCATCACTGACTAACAATCATCATTAGAAAGATTAAGTAAAGTAAAAGCATGTTCTGTATACGCGGGTTTCCTTCTGCATAGTCACGTACATACGCAGGTTTATTAAATTGAAGTAGCGTATATCAGTTGTTTTGAAAAAGAATAATTATTCTGATAATACTGATTCACCCCCCCTCTCAGTATTATTTTCAACACTTCATGTGCACACTACCATGAGTAACTTGAATGGGAAATCCGAGAGGATCTTCCTCATTGTCATTTTCTCCATCCAGTTCTTCTACATTATTTTCCATCTCTTCTTCTTCTACCTTCAAAAGTGGATGGAGATGTGGCTCTTACTGCACCACATGATCAAATGGGGGGGTGGGTTGGTGTTGGAGATGTTTTTTTGTTTTTATGATTGAATGAAAACACTTATGAAATGAACTTTTCTTTTTTTTTGAAATGAAATATGCCTAATGAAAATATTTTTTTTGTTTCTACAAAAAATTAAAATGAAATGAAGCAACTAGGGAAGAAAATAATGCATACTTTGACACCTCCCTAACAACGGCGCTAAAAAGTGACGAGCTTCGGTATTGCAACAAGAATGTTGCAACTCCCAAGGTTAACAACATTAATTATCAACCCAAGGTTTGTACAACTTAAAAGGTATCAACAATATATGTGTAACATACAATGTGACCTTCCTTTGATGTCATGATGTAATGGAGTGAACGTAATAAATTTAGATCCTAAACTAATTGCAGAAAATGAAATGCTTGAAATGGAAACCTTAACCTATTGCAAAAAAGAAAATAGAAGGAAATAAACCTATTCTAATTGAATAAATAAAATCTCATGAAGTAAATGTCAATCATTACATTTCAACAAGTTTATGTCCATTAACAAAATTTGTTGGATGTGGCAATCAAGAAAATCATCCATTTCATAAATATGTCCATTAGCCCAAATCGCTAGAATGTTTTGCATGGGTAAAGAGGAAAGTCATAAGTTGTCTTTTGTCTTCCCTAATCATTTATTTAGAGCCTAAGAGTCATGATTCAACCCTAATGGAACAAAACCAATATTTTTGAGAAAACTTGGGTAAGTATATACATGCTAGAAGAGTACTACTCGAAACAATAAATTTACTACAACAAACTATAATTCACTGAATGACTGAGAAAATCAAATAAAAACTAGATGGAATATTTTTTATATTAACTAGGATTTATTAGGTCTCCATTACAAGTGGAATCACTCAAAAATACCTATGTTAACCCCTGCTAAAAAATAACAAAAAATTACTAGTTTAAAATCTAGAAATCCGAGAACTAGTGAGCTAGTAAATCTATCAAATGACTAACCTAATCAAGTGAAAATGCAAAGGGGTAAATTTTTTTATTAAAGGGATTTTTTTTTTATCTAATGCAATTTTAATAAAATTTATTGAAGGTCGTTAAATTTTTGAAGGTAGGAAAAACCCTACAAGGCCTTCTCCATGCTCAAAGACCTTCAAGAACTGCTCCAAAACACTGATTGATCCACACACCCATGTATTTTAACCTGCAAAAAGTTAATTTAGATGTGATAAAATTGGAAAATAGAGGTCACCATTGGATCCAAAATGTCCAAAAACCCCTAGGTAGACTCTTCTTGAGCTCCAAAAGCAGGAAAATTTTTAAGGATGAGAGTTTATCTTAAAGTTTAGCGACCTTGGCGAATCTTACTAGTCTCTAATATCCAAATTTTAAAATGTTTGATGATAATTTTATAAATTATATTATATTATTTTATATTATACATTGTATAATATTGAAAATTTTTAAAGTAAAATAATTTTACACTAGAGCGAATTCTTTTTTAGAAAAATGGAAACTGGCAAATATATTTTTTGGAAAAAGCATGGAATATTAGCCCGCCTATGAATATTATCCCTTAGATTTTCGATGTCAAAAAGGCCAAAAAATCATAAAGATATGGCTCCACAAGCTCTCCATGTAGTTTTGTTGTTATTCATCCTACAAATCAAACCAACAATCTAAATGTCTTACAAATCCGCTCTGTTTTCCACTGCGGAGGTGACAAATTCACCTGCTGAAGGTGCCATTTTTTGGATACTTAAATTTCCGAATAAACCTTAAGGGCATAAATTTTTCCCACATGGGCCATAGGGCCGGGGTCCAAGGCCAACAACTCACCCCTGTGGGCCTAGCACCTTAAACGTCAGGCAGGTGGTCATTTTGGAGTTAATATGGCAGGGGGGCGAGGCTAACCGCCCTCCTCCACCGCCTGATCACCTGTCAACACTTCACTAGGGTCTTGTGGAAGTAATACAACTAGGGTTTGGTCCCCAAAATTTGCATCCTCTGTCAAGCACTATTGGGATGGGGTCCCCTGGGTCAGTTTTGGGTTAAAAATCCCAGTTTTGATGTCAAGGTTGATAAAAACATGTAAAGTCTCCAAGAATTGTGGATGCATAGCACATAGTTATTTAGGAGTAAATAGGGTTTTTACGCTCGTTTATGTAAATTTGAGTCGGTTTTTGAGATCTACCCATGATCCATGGACCATGGGATTGTATAAATAGGTGTGTCTTAGAGAGTCTAAGGAAGATCTATGTACATGTCTATGGGTATGACGAATGGATTCTTAGAGAGTTAGCGCATGAAAGTAAGTCTTAGAGTGGGAATGGTCTCTATAGTTGAGTGCATAGATGCCTAGAATAGTGTTTGTAGCCAAGTACATGGACCCCTACAGCTGAGTGTGCAAGGAAGTTTTGAGTCTGTAGCCTTGTAATGAAGATCATTAAAGAAGATTGTTGGATAAATTCATATGTTTTATCTGTTTCCTTCTGTTGTTTATCTTTGGGATAAATTTTGTGATGAGATAATGTCTTTATGAAACAATGATATATTGATGTGAAAAACTACTAGATAAGTCTTATTAATTGAATGTAGTTCATGTTAAGTATTTACGTGAATATCATAATACATTTTGTTACGTTTGTCAAGAACTTGCGTAGATTTGAGTTGATTCTGATACAAGGATAATTTATGGTGTGCGTAAGTAGGTAATTCATCTGTTTAAGGTCCACAAAAGTCGATTGTCGACGTTTGTAGAGATCTAGGGGTCGTCCGAAGGGAGTTATAGTACCAAGCCCTAAGGGATTATAGATCTACACGAAGGCATATCTAGGGTATAAAAAGACATCACACTTCTCTCTGGATGCGAAAACTTGGTTCCAACATCCCCCCATAATTCTTTCGATGAGATTTCAGTCTGCTCTAAGTGGGTTGATGTTGAAAAGGCTAGTAGTGTATGGTTTTTTTGGCACAACTAACTCTAAACTTGGGTTAGGACCCACTAAGCCAACAAATGGTTCCATTGCCAGGATCGGGATCTACTTAAGGAGATGTGTGATGTCGTATCACTAGAATTCAACCAAAAATGAAATTGAGAAGTGGTTGGATAGAAAGATCCACGAATTCGCAATGAATGAAAACAAGTATCTACACCTGTCAAAAGAACAATGGTCGGAAAAATATTTGTACATATAAATACATGAAATTTTATTATGCACCTTCCTGATTGAGCTATATGAGTGGATAGCTAAATTGCCAGATGACCAAGGAAGGTGGAGACTTGACAGTCAAATAGTGTGGATGTCAGAACTAGTGTGGAGGTTGGAATCTTTTTAAGATAAGATCACCCATGTTGTTGATCACTGGCTTGATCGAGTCATATGAGGATTTGTGATAGAGTTCGTGGTTGATACCTCAGTCAATTACAGCAAAGTAGAGCGATGATTCTTCCAAGGGCCATGAGGTAAGTATCTAAGATATTTGAATACCTGGATTAAGATGTTTTTGTGTGAAAAATGGATCATGTCATTGCCTTGATGTTCGGAGCTATGCGAAGTGGAAATATTTTCAAAGATCAAGGGAAAATAGGTCCTGAATATAGCCCGCTGATATGGCCTCCCTTGAGTGACGAGGAGGGAACAATACATGATTCACCACAGAGTGTTGTACAACTAATAAGGCATGGTTTTCCATGAACTCATTTTTCGTCCACTCCACCTCCGCCTTCACCTCCACAACATATAACTTCGCCCACACCACCACCACCATCAACACCATTCAACGTGTCAAATACAATGAAGTTGCCAGTTTTCAAGGGAATAGGGAGTGAGTACGTGGATCAATTTTGGTTTTTTGTGAATGTTGTGTGGATAACGTAACAAACTACAGATGATAATATGAAGAAGGCGTAATTGGTTACCACTCTATAGGATTGTGCATTGACATGGTACGCCAAGTACTACACTAATAATCCTTTGGCATCGTTAGTAGACACTGAGGATGCTTTGAACAAATAATTCAATAAGCCTAAGTCTGACTCACAATCAGTAGTTAGATTCAAGGAAATCATGATGAGGGCTAGTGAAATTCCCTGGGATTTAGATGAAATATTGAAATGTGTGATCCACAAAGCTAATATGTAGCTCACAGATAGTCAGCACTGGGAGTCATTTATAGCCTCTCTCTTACCCCACCTGAGGATTTATTTGTTGCAGCAGAAGATAGGGACTTAGGTGGAAGCCCTAGAGATCGCAATGAGGTTGCATGAAATGCCTATTCAGGGAACGTACTTGAGAGTTCAACAAATTCACTCGCAAATGCAGAACCTATGCTTGGAAATGCAGAGCTTGAGGAAAGAAAAGGAGGCTAGGTGAGAGGTGTGTGAGGAGGTCTAGTGCCTCAAGTGTAAGACCTAGGGGCATGATAAATATCACTACCCTATATTCCCAAATTATATCATAGGGGGGAGACCAATGCCCCTGATGCAGGAAGCTCCAATAGGACCAAGTACAAGACCCGCAATTTGGTGTGCTATTTGTCTTGTTGCCGAAAAATACGTAACAAATAATTGTCATTTGCTGCAAAAGTTTGTTCAGACAACACGACAACTATTCTGTGATTTTTGCAAATCGATGGGCCACGATGAGCACCACTACCATAGCTATGAATTGATGATGGAATGAATGCCTGTGTATCAAATGAAAGTATAAAATCGGCCTTTAGATCAAAGCATTTGGGGAGTGTGTGAAGGATATCAAGGGTTCGAACAAGGCCGAGCAGGAGGAGGACTTAGTAGAGGTCATGGATAGGTTATTTCCTATAATTGTGGGATGTCAGGGCACTATGTGTGGGATTTTTAAAATCATACACACCCGTCATGTCATTACTACACTCAGTTCGACAATACAATAGAAGAATTCCCTGTGCTGATAGACAAGATGTAGGAGAAGAAGGCACATCCTCAACACCCTACACAGAACTTACAGATGATGAGGGCCGAGCCTCGCGAGGAGGATCCCAATGTGAATATCATACTAAGAAGTAGAATCATGACTGGTGAAGATAAAGGAAACCAACTTGAAGAGAATGGGTGGGTCCGCAACGCCCCAGAAAAGGAAGTTGGCTTTGATCTAGAATGAATGAAGGAAATGTTTATGGAGATGAAGAAAAGCTTCGCTGAGGAATCTACCTTAGGAAGTCAGGAGAAACTACTAGAAACCAGCGTGCCCATAGAGATTGATCCCTTTTTACTCACCATGTTCCTGGAAACCTGCATGAAACTTCTGCATGATAGTAAGTTTGTGAAGGGAATACATGAATTGATAAATAAGTGTGCTGCTAAAGAAAATTCTCCTGATGGACACCTTGTAGGTAAAAAAGATTGGAAAACATAAGCAAACGACAGGGCACAAGATGAGGCTCACTACGCAGATAGGAGATTATGAGATGGACCAGGTTATTTTGGATTTGGGGTCTAATGTGAACATTTTTCCTAAACAAACATGGGAGGGAGACCTGCACTTTCGTGGTCTCCGATTCAACTGAGGATGGTGTTTCTAGGAAAACTAGTGTCTTTTCGATTTGCTAGTCCCACTAAGATGGGTAGCTATCTTAGAAACAAACAATCAAAGCAATTTGTGATTTCCTTTATGTATGATAGATAAGAGAGAAGCAAAGGGGACCAACCTAGATCTTCTACTTGATGCGTTGCTTGATTTCTCTCCCTTGATAGAGCTTGCAAATCCTCTCCTACTTGTCTCGCTTAGAGAATACCTGTAGAGCCAAAGTAACAAAACACCATCAAAGCATCTCGATCTATAATATCATAAACAATGCAGAATCAGAAATACATTAAACATACAATTGCATTTACAAATATCAAGATTCACAAATACAGGATTGTATGGAGGAAGACTCAAAGAAATTTATTAATATTAGAAAAGAGGATTACAACCTAGCTATCTGATCCAGCATCATCCTCCCAGTATCAAAGCCCTCTTCACCTCATGAAAAGCAAGATCACCCAACAGTACAATGTTCCTTCTCAAATATAAACCAACAACACTTCCTTACAAATTACAAAATTCCAACCTCTAGATCTCTCAGATGAGGAATCCATTTATAGATGTCTTGCAAGGGTGTAAGTCAGCTCTGGGTTTTTGATTAGTGTCATTCCACTGATATTTCTTGGTTCCACTTGGAGATTTCACTGATCTGTTACTCATCCCTGGGCAAATTCAAAGAGGCAAGTGTCATAGGAGAAGTTTCTAGAAGATTCCATGAGCATCCACTTAGCAAACTATCTCAGCCATTTGTCCATTCTTGCTGATCACATCCTACAGAAGGCCTCTTCAGTATGCATCACACTTTGCTAGTGCAGGAGCTAGTATGCATCACACCTTGACAGTGGAGCAGTTAGTATGGTCCATTTTTGGCCAATTCTGAGTAGTTTTTTAGGTGGAACTTCTGGGAAATGATGTAATCAGTTGACTATGATCCTTTATGGTACGAAACAACACTTTTAGGGGTTAAAGAGCCCTTGTTTTATTGACATATGTGATTGCGGTTGAAGTGCCCCCTAAAGCATGGGGTCGTAAATATTTTGATGTCGGGTGAAATGATTTATCATGAGGATCCAAGGAATTCAAACTAGAAGGTGACTTGTATAAGATACAATACAATACATCATCATCATATAATTTTCATGATCTAGCTGAAGTGGGTATTCCCATGCTCAGATCTATAAATTAATTTTCATGTACCATGCAATGCCTAATATGCTCATTCAGCTTGTCCTGACGATGAACCACACTAGTTGGTTCGAAACGCGTCGACAAATAAAATTCCTTGTGATGTACACTGAAAAATCTCTCATAGAATAGATAATTGTCTGCAGCTGGAGACTGGTGATTCTTCATATGAAGGGTCATCGTCCCTGGCTTGGATGACCATATATGCAGCGTCTACGTACATTTGATGCCTTTATATTCCTAAATATATTGCAGCCCGGATGGATGAAACTAGATCCAGGGTCTTCAACCTCATTCAATATTTGCCCAATGTACAAGTCAATCCATGTGAAAAGATGTCCTGAAGTCAAACATGGAAAGACATTGCCTGATTACCAGCCAATGATGTGAGCTATTAACATGCACGATAGGAATCATCGATAATGTTAATGATCCTCAAGGTACTATAGTACAATTCATGTGGTGTGAATATATGATCCGATGTCGAACACCACGTAAAAGCTTTCGCTCGAAGGCCATTGATGTAAACCTGTCACCAGAAGTGAGAAACTTGTCATTGAGGCATGCAAGCTTCAAAGTACTGAAAGGGTTGTCTACGACACAAAACAAAGCAAATTATTTTATGGAGGTGAAAACGATTTGATGATACAAGTTTCAGGAATGGCGGTCATGAGAAATAGAGGGTGAAGGTATTACAGTGGATGAGGCGTTAGTTGGATGGTGAATTCTCTGAATGACTTATCTTGAACATATCGGTGACACTGATATGGATTGGTAGTGTTAACCCAAAAACATTGATGGTATGGAGGATCAATGGTGATATGACTGGCGAATGGAATAACCCAACTCGACTCAATCATGGTGATGGAGTGAAAGTGTCATGTTCAAGAGCGACCTGCTACCAATAAAATTCTTCAAGTTTTCTTCCCTTTTTTCCCAGTCATTGCTGACCAATACCTATTTATTTTTGTCAAGATTGAGGAGGATAACATATGCTTGTTCTATAATTTTCCCTTCGGGAAAACCTGTTGCTATGTTTTAGCGAGCCTAGCGACAATGAAACTCGTTCTTGTCTGGGTGGACAAGTTTGTCGCTATTGTTTTAATGAGTTTAACATCAAGGATAACTCTGTCCTTTTCATGTTTAGAGAGTTTGAAAAGGGATGAAAAGGAAACTCCAACAGTCCTTTTTTGTAGCATAATCCCTTAAGTCCAAAAAAGTATAAAATAATACGTAAGGGATGAATTTTTGATTGCTTTAGCGATCCGAAAAAAACAAGCACTTGATCTTTTTGAGGGATTATGGGATAATCCCTCGGGTCTAAAAGGATTAAAATACAGGAGGGATGCCACTTCCCCTTTCTTTAACGAGTTGGAAAGGGCAATAGCTTGACAATATTTTCATATTTAACAAGCCTAAAAAAAGTTTAAAAGAGACTCATTTTTTGAAGAATGAGTGGTGTTTTTGTGTAGCAACTGGTTCCAAGTAAGTTTGGAACTTCTCAAAACATGGGGGTGTGAAGAGGGTGGCTAACATAATCACTCGTTGTAGCTATTCCTCAAAAGGATAAACAATCAAGTGGAAGTGTATGATCAGGCAAAAGCATGGAGGTGATAGTAGAACACAACCCAGGCTCAAAAGGCTGATAGCATGGCAATCACAAAGGTCGTTTACTGAAGGTGGGTTTATTTTTTAATGAGCTTGAACCTTGTGTTAACATATGCTCAGTTGCATAGTCAAAGATGTATCTCATTAGTATGTTCTTTTTTTTAGTGAGCTTGAACTCTATGATAACATGTGATCATTGCCTTTTTATGTAGGCTAGAAATGACAAAACTACAAAGCTAGAAAAACTAAAAAGCTAAGGAACTACTGAGCTTAGGTAGGATGGTTTTGTCTGGACAAAACCCTTCCTTTGGTTCGTCTGGTGTGTAGACATTTTTGGACCAACTGTCTAACCTAAAAAGTTAAAACTAAAAAGCTAAAAAATATAAAAAGCTAAGAAATGAAATTGATCGATTTTCACTTGCATAAAAAGGTTTGCATTCTCCTAGGCATTGAAAAAAGGAGAGTCTCCAGGTTACCATATGGAAGTCCTTGCAGTAAGGTAGGATTGTTTCTTTCGTAGAGCAGACAAAACGCTTCCTTGTCTTTGTCCCTAGAATAGGTGGACAAAAGTGAATGGTGTGAGATAACACTTCCAATCACATAACCTATCGAAAACCTATTGTTTCAGTTGGGTTTGTCTACCAAAGTAGACTAGGGTGCATGCCCCCTAAGCTTCGTTACATTCACCGAACTACTCGCCGCAATCAGGGTGGATGGAATGAAGGTTGAAGAGACATTCTCGACACAAAGAGACCACTTAGGGATGATGTTTGACTCACCGTTCTGTTTGAACTGGGAAATGAAAGCTAGTTGATAAGTTGTACCATTTTACCTTCATGTGGGAAACACATCACTCAAAAGAGTGTGGAAACAATAGCTTCCATGCTATATATATAGTCAAATCCAAGCAATAGATTGTAATCTAATGGTCCTTGGACTACAATCACGTTCAAGTGAATGGTTTTCCTTTTCAAAGTTATTGGCAACTTCAAAAGGATCCATAATGGTCAACTGCTTCCTTTGTCAAAACCTGATAAATTTTGAGTAACAAGCATAAGAGATGGTGAACCAAGTGCTTTCTAAGCAGTTGAGGAAAGGATACTCACTGAAGCCCCTTCATCTATGACAGTGCCAGACACGATCATTTTGTAAAATTGTACTATGATTCGGAATGGTACATTAGATGAAAGGCGGGGTCTTGCTAGTTGATTCCAATCAAAGGAAATGACTAGACTGCTCAGAGAGGGTACCGGATAAATGGCTGGATGAACCCCTTGAACTAGGGAATTTTCCTCTTGTTGTAAAGGAACGGGTGGATTTCCCCCAATTTCATTAGACTCTATATTGACAAAAAGAAATGAACGGTGTCATTCTCAATCTCTTTGGAAATTTTATCATCTGAAGGTGGACCTTCTGAAGGCAAGACTGGGTCCGCTGCCATCTCGACTTGTTGATTTTGGTCCGGTATGGACTCAGAAGGTACACTTTCAATGATAGGTGTTTTGACTGATGATTGAGTTATGTCGGTTGGATTTTCAACTAGCGGTGGACTTGGTAAGAGTTTCTTGTATCCAGGTGGAAATCGTTGCGGCTAAGTAGGACGATTATGAAAGATTCTCTTGGCATCATATAGAAAAGGACAACGGGGAAGGTGATGGTCTCCTTCACATAATAGACATGGATTTTTGACATTTCTTTCCTGTCCAGGACTTTCATTTTCACTAGTTGATGGTGTGCTATCAACATGATCGCTAGAGGTTGATGACATTGGATGGTGTGAACGGGGAGACCATTCTCTCAAGATCCGTGGAATGCAAGGACAATCTTGATGAAAATGGTTTCCTTTTAAAATTAGACAAGGATATCTAGGAGATTTAATGTGTGGATTTTCACCAGATAATTCATTTTTACCCCCTTGCTTAACTGACATCTTCTTCTTCTTATTCTTCTTCTCCTTTCCTTTATTCTTCTTCTCAGCCGCTTGGTTACTAGTATCACTATTTTCACCAAGCGAAGAGGAAGAAGGGGAGGGAGAAACAAACAAAGTATAAGGTGAAGGGTCATTTTCGGTATCAACTGGTTGCTAATTCAATTGCTGAGGAATTACGGTATTTTGAATGATAGCGGTTGAGAATAGCCATACTGGTAGGCCAATTGTGATTCCTGGAAGGGACAATGTAGTCATATACAGAGCACCAATATCTCCCAAAGAAGAGAAAGGACTAGGATTCCCCGCAAGAGGGATTCCTTGATTGGTGGACTCCATTATCTCAACCTAATATCAACGAAGGAACAAGGATGTTATTTCGAATTAAATAAATTTTAATGATGCTTTGACACAACTTTGATTTTTCAATTTTTAAGAGCCGAGAAAAAGTTAAGGATGACTCTAGTCACCTTCGATTTTTAATGAGCCTTGTTGACCACTACATGTCAATTACCCTTAGCAGTACACCCCCTTTTTCTTCGCAAAAGGGTAGCGCTTGATTGATGTGTTAGTGCCATTCAACAGTCATCATCAACCTGATCATGTTATGTTGCAAACCCAGTCTGCATGTGTAAATTGTAAATAATCTTAGCAGATTTGAGTCATGAATGCAAATTGGCTAGGTGGACCTAATTTTCTAGTGATAATCTATGTTCGCGAAGGTTTTTTGTCTCACCGATCCATGATCGGCAAAGTTTTCCTTCAGCCTAACCCCAAAGACGGAATGAATTTTGTCATTAGAATCTTAGAGGAATCCTAGTGTGTTGATCTGCTAGATTATATTTGGTCGCAGAACTGGGTGATCTATGAGGGTCTATGTCAAATGGGTTTTCCCCCTTGAGATGTAAAATTGTAAAAGTCATGATGTAAAATCTCTTGAGGGTTAGAAAAATGTTTTAATCCCCTCAATAAGTCCTAAGTCCTAGGTCCTAGGTGGTCTTTCCAAAGGCTAAGTTCGAGATCCAAAAAAAAAAATTAAGAAAATTAAAAAATTCAAATAATAGATAAAAATAATAATAAAGTTAAAATAATAATTAAAAAATTAAAAATAACTAAAAAAATGAAAAAATTGAAAATAAATAAATTAAAAATAATAAAAAAAATAAATAAAATAAAAATTACAAAAAAATAATAAAATAATAATAAGTCAAATTTTTGAGTAAATAAATGCAGAATTTTAATCTTTTAATATATTAAAATGCATTTAAAAATTCGACGAATGAGATTAAAGGAAATCTTGATCCTCATCGACGGTCGAGATCATTTTGACATGGATCACTCGAACTAGCCGTTGGGAATTTTTCCTTTAAATAGGATGTTAGGGGTCATTTGAGATTAGTTTAGATCTGAGAGTCTGGTGCTAAAGAAAACCCTCTTGTAGTCTGTTTTTGTGTAATAAAGAAAGACTTTGGGGTTGAAAATCTTGCTGGTGTTACTCTTCTGGAAATGTTGTAAGATTGTTTTATTTTTCTGCATAATCTTATTTTCAGTCATTGATAATAGCTTGATGAAGATTGATTCAAGCACAGGTATCTTGTCTGATCTTTGGGGTTTGAACGATAGTTTAGATTCTGAAATATAATGGCAGGTATCTCCATTTGATCTAGATTTAATTATTGTTTTCTCCCTCTATGTTAATGGTTGATTTTAAGCTGTGCAGGAAATCTTAAGTTTTGAGTTTACTGGGCGTTAGGGGATGTTCTCAGTTGAACCAACTAACTCCCGGATTATGTTTTCTGAAAGAGCCCAGCTAGTTTTTAATCCTGGGCTTGTCATCTAAATTTTCTTTAATGAATGCATGAATGGTTTTCTGAAGTATCTCACATTAAAATTTAAATTCTGAAAATATTTATGTGGCATAACGGGAAATCTGGCTATTTTAGAGTTTCCAGTTTGTGAATATTGTAATTATTTAGTTAGGGTTTTCAGTTTCGTTTCTTGCACATATTATCTTTGGGTGTTATGTTTTGCCATTACAGGTTGAAGGTTACAAGTCTGAGGAGAAATTTTTATTTGAATTTAGATCTAGGCCCTGGAGGGTAAGATCTGGCATCAGGATCAGTTCTTGCAGGTTTTTTACTGAAGAAATTCGAGATTCTCCAAGCTATTTGTTTGATGGGGTTACATTTAAAATTGCCTTCCAAAAATATCAACCAGCAATCTTGCATTCCAAGGGTTTTAAAATCATTCATTTTCAGATATAAATTTTTTCATGAGGGTTTCAAGAAATCTGAAGGAGAGCAAGTTAAAAATTTGTCAAGATTTCTGGAAAATATTTAGAGCTCCTCTCACTCTGCTACAAATCAAATCCCTGTCTCCTCACAACTCCATTTCCGCATTTCTCTTCAGCACTACTTCCTACGGATTCCTTCCATGCTGCTCCAGCACCTGCAAACAAAACAAAAAAATTAAAAATTAAAAATATTAAAAAACTAAAAAATTAAAAAATATTTTGAAAAAGCTTAATAAAAAAATTTGAAGATTCATTTTTTGTGGTCCATTTTTCTATAGCTAAATGCACTTAAAATGTTTATTTACAAGTTGGCTATACGAAAGTGGTAGCTGGTTAGCATTTAAATTTCATGATCATTTAAAGCATTTCATTTTTCTTGAAGTTTAATTGCTGGATCATTTAACTGCATTGTGCATTTGTTGAATATCTTATATTTCGCTTATAAATGATTGTTAATCATGGAATTATAAAGTTCATATTTCTGTAGCTTTCGATAAACAATCATTTAATCATTAACTCCATAAGGCACTGGTCTATTAACTTACTAAAATCAAATAGGTGCTCGTTTTCCCTCATGTCTCCCAACCCAACTGGTCCACAGTTGGTCATCCATTGTCCCATAGGGTCTATCACCCTTAGCCGTGGGAGATAGGCTAAAACGGAGGGATCGGGGATCAGGTGATAGCCCCTGGTCTGCGCGTTTTCGTGACAATCTGTGTGACAACAAGCCTGAAGTGACAAGTGCTCAGATGGACCTTTTCTTTTAAGGAGTCGAAAAGGAATGAAAGTGACTACTTTGGAAATCTAGACAGAAGAATTACCAAACCAATCGCAAAACTGCAATATACACCTTGGTGTTAAATTAAATAGAAATTACCAAAGACTTATGTATGGGAGTCAATCTTCCCAAATGCTGTGTTTAGTGCATTGCGATTGATAGGGCAGCAGACGCGCTTTCCTATGGATAAAGGATACCAGCCTATTGTGGTCTCCCAATATATACTCGACAGTACGAGGAGCACAAGTTTGTACTAACACTTGTCGTATCAAAGAGGAGGAATCACCCAACCTTTGATGAAAACGACAATTACCAGGTTTTACGATGCCGGAACACATCTCTAGCCTAGACCTCTAAATGTGTTTGTTAGGTTCCAAAGCTTTTTTATGTTCATTGAGATTTATTTTAGAGTTTATCTTGTTTAGAAGTTTGTCTTTCAAGGTTCACAGTGTGATCCGAAACACATCTCTAGCCTAGACCTCTAAATGTCTTTGTTAGGTTCCAAAGCTTTTTAATGTTCATTGAGATTTATTTTAGAGTTTATCTTGTTTAGAAGTTTGTCTTTCAAGGTTCACAGTGTGATGTAGATGTAAAATTCCTAAATATGCAATATAAAATGATAAACAGTCGTTTATTTTCTTTTAGCAATGAAAATCCTAGCTACTAAGCAAAGAAGATTATGATTCTTTCAACAGAGAGCAAAGAGCACACACTAAATGCACTTTTCCTAAATCATTTTCCGCATACAGTCTAAATGCAAATGCAAATGCATGTATTTGTTTTTCGTTTCCTTAATGTGAGAATGCAAAAAAGGAAAACTAAGCATAGATCTGAACTATTTTCTTCAAAGCGACATTTCGACAAATTTTCTTTTCAAAATGAAAGGAAGACTAAACGACACTTTTCGATTTCAAATAGAAAACTGCTTTTGACACTTCAAATATTAACAATTCAAATCAAATACAATGACAAAGTTACAATTGACTATCTAGAGGAGGAAGACTTTACGACACTCTTCTTTTTGACTCAAAATGATAATTACAACACTTTTGCATCAAAAACGACAGTTTGATTAAGCTACTTTTTGATGAAGGATCGTAAATGATAGAGAAATACACAAAAAAATTATTAATCCTAATCAATGGAGGCTGAACAATATAAAGGAAGGAGGCTTCAAAAATGAGATACTGATCATAAGCAGCAAAACAACTAAATAGAGCTGAAAACGAGGAAAAAACAAAATTTCAAAGAGAGAAATAATATCACTCATTCATCGCACCTATGCTTCTTAGAAACAGGGATGCATCTCACTTGCTACACATGGGAGCTGCAATGCATACTAGTTTCTAGTTATAGATAGTGCGTTGGGCTAGGGAGCAAAACTGATGTGGGTTTTTGCCCAAATTTGCAGCTAGGTTCAGAGATTTAGGCTGAGCTACTATGAATAGTAAAGAACAAAGCACAGGGGTATGATCCTAGAAGGTTAATGAGCTACCACAAGGGTGTTTAGAATGCTTGTAAGTCAGATGTTCAGTTCATAAACCAACTCGGAGATTTACTGAAGCAACATTCATTGACTTTGCAATTGCATAGAAAGAGTAGTTCAAAGGATATCTAGCTAACTTCAGGCTCCGTTTGCAATTTATAAAGCAAACAACAATAAAAAAAACAAACTATTCGCTCCCCAGTAGAGTCGCCTTTTTGTTTCTGGGAAAACTAGTGTCTTTTCGATCTACTAGTCCCATTAGGATGGGTAGCTATCTTAGAAGCAAACAATCAAAGCAATTTGTGATTTCCTTTATGTATGATAGATAAGAGAGAACCAAAGGGGACCAACCTGGATCTTCCGCTTGATTCGTTGCTTGATTTCTCTCTCCCTTGATAGAGCTTGCAACTCCTCTCCTACTTGTCCCACTTAGAGAATACATGTAGAGCCAAAGTAACAAAACACCATCAAAGAATCTCGATCTATAATATCATAAACAATGTAGAATCATAAATACATTGAACATACAATTGCATTTACAAATACCAAGATTCACAAACACATGATTGTATGGAGGAAAACTCAAAGAACTTTATTAATAATAGAAGAGAGGATTACAACTCAGCTGTCTAATCCAGCATCATCCTCCCAACATCAAAGCCCTCTTTACCTCATGAAAAGCAAGATCACCCAACAGTACACTGTTCCTTTTCAAAGATAAACCAACAACACTTCCTTACAAATTACAAAATTCTAGCCTCTAGATCTCTCAGACGAGGGATCCATTTATAGATGTCTTGCAAGGGTGTGAGTCAGCTTTGGTTTTTTGATTAGTATAATTCCACTGATAGTTATTGGTTCCACTTGGAGATTTCATTGATCTCTTACTCATCCCTGGGTGAATTCAGAGAGGCAAGTGTCATAGGAGAAGTTTCTAGAAGATTCCATGAGCATCCACTTAGAAAACTGTCTTAGCCATTTGTCCATTGTCACTCATCGCACCCTACATAAGGCCTTTTTAGTATGCATCGCACCTGGCTAGTGTAGGAGCCAGTATGCATTGCACCTTGACAGTGGAGCAGTCAGTATGGTCCAGTTTTGGCCAGTTCTAAGTAGTTTTTCAGGTGAAACTTCTGGGAAACGAGGTAATCACTTGACCATGATCCTTTAGGGTATGAAAAAACACTTTTAGGGCTTAAAGAGCCCTTGGTTTATCGACATATGTGATTGGGGTTGAAGTGCCCAAATATGTCTATAACAGATGGTGAACCAGAAAAAGAATATCCCTATGGGACAACTGCATGGAGTCATCGTAGATATAGAAGGTGCGAGCGTGTTGGCTGATTTTGAAGTAATAGAAATTGTTGATGACATCAATCCATACCCCGCACTCCTTGTAATTGATTGGGCTATTGATATAAATAGGGTCATCAACTTGAAGAAGTGGACACTTTCGTTTGAACGGAAATCGCTCCGTGTTGTTGTACCATTGGACCTTACAGAAGGGACGTGCTATACTGAACCGGTCCGTGGCTATGAAGAAACTGATGATGACTTGGATCAAATTTACAAAATAATAACATGAGACCAATACTGGATTAATCCAACAAGTAATGGATGGATTTCATGGGACCATGAAAGTTCCTATACATTGGATTTAGATGAGGAATTGGAACACTAGAAGAATAGGCTGCATGAAGTATCTACACTGCACTACAACATGATGACTAAATTGTTGTATTGTCTGTCATCAAAGGTAAGAAATTTACCTTATTATGATGGTTTAGATAATGTAGATAAGTTTTTGGATGCCTTTTAAGGAGAAGTACTTGAGGATCATTGCTTTCAAGTGCTAGATTTGGCACTACGCGCTATGCCTACATGGTGGTGGGGTACGCACAAGGACAACATTAATGAATGGCGCGATTACATGAGGATGATGAGGTTGTGATTTGGTCATCCAAAAGTATGATTAACTGAGAAATATGATGGGAGAAATGATCCACGCAATCATTTGGAACAATGGACTAAAGTGTACGGAACAAAGCCACAACTAGAGTGGGTGCACTTATTCCATCATACTCTAGATATAATCCCCATGAATTTGTACCTAGAAATGGAGCTCCGCCATGGCATTGTGGAGTGGGATATATTAAGGGAAGGATTTTTCATGACCTTCATTTTTGAGGATGGGTTCAAAAGAATCGATGAAGCTCTGTAGGAGGTTAAGGTGACGATCTTTAGAATTCTACAGGATCCTTTGGAGTTGGTTCAACCAGATTGAAGCACCCAACTTCACCATGTGATGGAATGCTATAATGTGACTACTGAGCGGGGGGATGAAGATCCAAGAAATATTAATATCCCAGAGGCATAAGGCCACCATGAGGTTGAAGGTCCATAGATAGAAAATCCAGACATCACCACATCACTAAAAACCAGGCAAGTGAACATTGGTACTAAAGAAGAACTAGAATTTGCGAAGATTAGATATTACTAGGATGATGCCAGAGTGAATAAAGTTGTTGAGTTACTCCGCGAGTACCAGGATATTTTTCCTACAAACTATTTGGACTTTAAATGCATCATAGGTTCCTTGGGTGTGATGAAAATTACCTTAAAGCCAGACGTGAAGCCTATTAAGTGGAGGCCATATCACCTTAATCCCAAACATAAGGAAAAGGTCTTCTTGGAGTTAGACAGATGCTTGAGGTGGGCATTATCAAACTTGTGGAGGAATCTGATTGGGTGAGCCCAATGGTGGTCCAAGAAAATAAAAAAAAGGGAGAAATAAGGATTTGCATAGATCTAAGGAGGCTTAACATTGCCTAAGTCGATGATCCTTTTTCGACACTGTTTACAGATGAGGTATTGCTTAATGTTGGAGGGTAGAAGGCCTACTCATTCACTGATGGATTCTCTAGATATCACCAGATTAAGATCATGCCAGAAGAAAAGAGAAAAACAACCTTTGTAATAGAATGGGGTTGTTTCCAATATACGGTGATGCCATTTGGACTTAAGAATGCACCGACGATACTCTCTCATGTAGTCATCGCGACATTCAAGGAATTTATTCATAAGTTCTTGGAGGTGTATTTTGATGAATGGACAATGTTTGGGTTAGTAAGCGCTATGCGGCCACTCTAGGCCTAATGTTGGATACATGTCGAAGATATCAGATAGTGCTGAAACTGAAGAATTGCTTATCTTGTGTCCCCTTTGGGATTTTTCTAGGTCACATGGTGTGCAAGAAAGAACTAATGGTGGACCCTACAAAGATCGCGGAAATAGTCAATTTGGAGGCCCTAAGGAGTGTCAAACAACTATATGTAACGCTGGGCCATATTGGATATTATTTAAAGTTCATCAAGGCTTATGCTCAGATTACCGTGCCTATGGAGAAGCTATTGAAGAAGGATGCTACATTCTGTTGGGATGAAGAATGTTAGCGCAGTCTGGATGTATTGAAAGAAAAGATGGTTACTACACTAATCTTGGTCTTCCTGGATTGGAAGAAGGAATTCCATGTGCATGTTGATGCCTCGTGTATTGTGTTGGGGGTAGTTCTAACACAGGCCGATGAAGGAGAGATGAATCACCCTATAGAATTTGCAAGCAAGAAATTAACAAAGGTTGAGAAGAATTACTCAATGACAGAGTGCGAAGGATTGTCTATGGTTTACGTGCTTCAAAAATTTAGACACTATCTATTGGGTGAACATTTCAAGATGTACATGAATCATTCCACCTTGAAATATCTATTCCATAAGCCTATGTTGGGGGGGGTATGTAGATGGCTGTTTTTACTTCAAGAATACGAGTTTGAGATAATTATGAAGACATGAAGGTTGAATGTAGGACTTGACCACTTGTCGTGGATTGAAATGGGGGAGGTTCCTACTAATTTGGAGGAAGGGTTGCCCAACACGTAGCTCTTCATGGTGCGCATAGTGGATAATAATTTTATAGATATTATCCACTTTTTGACTACCAGAACGACTCTCGAAGGATATACTAGTCAGCAAAAGAAAGAGTTAGTAGTGTGCGCGACATATTTCTTAGTAATTGCAAGGCATTTATATAAGATGGGTGCATATGAGATACTCCGATGGTATGTGATTGGTTTTGAACAAAATAGCATCCTCGTTGAAGCTCATGGATGAGTTGTAGGAGGGCATTATGCAGGGAAAGTGATAGCACATAAGATTTTGCGCGTGGGTTTGTGGTGGCCTATGTTACATAAGGATACCAAAACATATTTTCAAGCATGCGATGCATGTTAAAGAAGAAGTAGACCATCGTGAAGGGATGACCTTCTACTGAACCCTTAGGTGTCATAACAAAATTTACCCCATTTCATTTGCACTTTATTAGGTTAGGCATTTGATGGATTTACTAGCTCACTAGTTCTCAAATTTCTGATTTTTAGACTAGTAATTTTGTGCTATTTTTTAGCATGGGTTAACAGAGGTCTTTTTGAGTGATTCCACTTGGAATGGAGACTCAAGACATCCTAGTAAATAGAAAAATTTGTCCCATCCAATTTGGATTTGATTTTATTGGTCATTTGATGAATTATAATTTCGTATAGTAAATTTGTAACATCCTGTAATAAAACAGGGGATCTTGTAGGAGAACTAGTACATCCTATAGGAAATCCTGTAGCAGCATGTTTGAGCCCACATTGAGAAAAAACATCATTGAAGGTGGGGTTAGGCCTCTACTTAACCTCCATGCCATCAAGACCATGTTAACCCTCTTCCTCCATACCTGCCTCCCCTACCAAAGAACAAGTGAGGATTATCATTCGCATTTATGAAACAAAAAAGATTAAAAAAAGGAGTTCTTTCATATTCACACATGCACATAACAATTAATACTCCCTAGATCAGACTCCATGCTCAGTTAGTTCAAATCATCACATGTGATAAATAGGTTTAAGTTAGGTTTATTTGAAATTGAGTAAATGATCTTTATGCAATTAGAATATCTTTCTTTCCTTGTACTTTATTTCTTGCAATAGGTTAAGGTTTCCATTTCTAGCATTTTTTTCTGCAAATAGTTTATGATTTGGTTTCCATACATGCACTCCATTACATCATGATAGTAAAGGAATGTCACATTGGATACTTCACATATAGTGTTGATACCTCTTAAGTTTGTATGAACCCCAAGTTAATAATTAAAGTCAGTAACCTTGGGAGTTGCAACATTATTGTTGCAATACTGAGGCTCATCACTTTTTGGCATCATTTCTAGAGATGTGTCAAAGTATGCATCGTTTTCTTCCCTAGTTGATTCAGTTCTTTTTACTTTTTGCAAAAACAAAAAAAAATTGCATTATGCATATTTCATTTCAAAAATAGAAAAGTGCATTGCATTAGTGTTTTTATTCAATTATGAAAACAAAAAAATCTCCAACACCAACCCACCCCCCCCCATTTGATCACGTGGTGAATTCAGAAAAATCTCCAACATCTCCAACATCACCATTCACTTTTGCAAGTAGAAGAATAAGATGACAAAGAATGTAGAAGAAATGGATGAAGATGATGACAATGAGGAATATCCTCTCATAACATTCAAGATACTGATGGTAGTGTGCACATGAAGTACATTCCTCCGTTTTTTCTTCCAAAATTTCATGGTCTAAGGGTAGAGGATCTAGAAAGTTTTCTCTTTGAATTTGAAATTATTTGTAGATATTATGGTTACTTGTTAAATACCCAAAAACTGAGATTGTTTCTAGCAACATTGAAGGATATATCTCTTAAATGGTTCATGAGTTTAAGGACTAATTCAATAAGCTTATGGAATGATATGCAAAATGTATTTCTAGAAAAATATAAAGATCATGATATTAAAGAAGAAATCTTTAGAACGAATAAAAAAGAATATGAGAGCCTACAGGATCTAATAAAAAGGTTCATGTATAATGTTAAGAGGGCAAAACTACATCATTTAGGATCCAACACACTAAAAACCCTCTTACTTAGAACTCTTAGGGATGAATGGATTAGTCTCCTTTATCTCATGAGTAGAGATGATGTATACCAATTATCATTTGAAGAAATTTGTGAAACATGGAAACACATATCAAGAGGAAGGGTAAGAGTACGTAAATCAGCATCAAGATTAGTAAGTCAAGCTAAACTTGGAAATTTGTTTGATAACATTAAAATAGAAATTCTTAGCAATCCAAGTGAACAAGTAGAAATGCTAAGAAATCAAAATGAGCAAAATGAAGATGCTGATATTCATGTTGTCCATGTAGAATCACATGATGTTAAATGTTTCTCCTCATTACCAAGGTTGAAGGAAGTTCATGAAGAGGATAATGGATAAAGTCAATTGCCAATGCAGCTATGTTATGTAGCTCTAAGAGGACCATGGTAGCCTAGTCAACCTAGTATGATGGAAGAGCCTAATTCACAATTTCAAGGTTATGCATATCCACCTCAAAGTAATTGGAACACACCCTTTCCTTGGAAACTTTGGTCATCTCAACCCCAAAACCAATCTTGGCAACAAGGTTGGCATGTAACTTAAGGGAGCCATCCACAATATCCTCAATATTTTCCTCAATATCCCCCATAACCAACTCCATGTTATCCCTACCATTCATCTCCACCACAACCACAACCCCAACCATATCCATCTCAAATATTCACTCCCACTCAACTACCTATACCGCCATTTCCAAACCCACACATTGAAGTAGTTCAACCCACTCACAATGCTAAGGTACAAAACTTCCAAACATCTCCTCTATTCGCCATAGATTACGAAGAGTATTGCAAAAAAGATATTATCTTGATATCATTGAAGGACCACATCCAAAAGAAGAAGATTCAAATGAGAATACAACAAAATCATTGGTTGCACTTGATGAAGAGCAGACATCAAAATCAGAGATCAAGAGAGCTCACTCATGGTTACCATCATATCCTCCATTTATTCAAGAGAACAATCAACAAAAAGAGGAATATTTGAAGGTCATGGTAGAAGAAGACATGAAGAATGATCCAGATAAGCAAGAAAACCAAGGACATCAAATTTATATTGAGGTTTGGTTCCAGAAAATCAATAAGATGGAGCATCACTCCCTTCTTCAACTATGCTTGATCCTTTCAAAGTCAACTCATTTGGTCTCTAAAATCCAGGTATATTTCAAAGCATACATTTTAAGCCTAGACATCATTTTGTCTATCATCTTGATGTGCACATGGCTCCATTGGAAGTATTCTTATACATAAAAGTGATTTTGTTTTTCAAGTAGGGTAAGGTAGAAAGAAAAAAAATGAAAAATAGGAGAAAAACAAATAAAAATCTTAGGTGAAAACCTCCTTTGAGGTGCCTCAGATTGGCTCATTTATTGAAAACCTTCGTATGGTGGTCAATGGGTTGGGAAAAAAGAAAAAAAAGAGAAAAAAGAAAAGATCCTAGGTGAAAACCTCATTTGAGGTGCCTAAGCAGACCTACCAGTTGAAAACTTCATTGAGCCAACTAGTAGGCCTAGAAAAAAAAAAAAGGAAAAAAATAAAAAAATGCTTACTCCATGTATGTGTTTGATGAATGTAGGTTCTCTCCAACATCTACAAGGAAAAAAAACAGGTTTCCACCAAAGAAAGAAAAAATAGATCAAACCTAGTCAAAAGAAGTCAAATTTGGACTTTGTCCTCCTTTGCTCAAATGCTCCAAAAAGGCCAAGGCCATGCCAATCCATAACCATCATCTATTTCCACCATCCACCCATCATTCTCAAGCTTTTCCCACTTAGTTTACTTGCTGCCCTAAAAAACTATAGGAAGGCTCTGTTTTACTACAACAAACAAAAGTACATAGAGCAAAAAATTATTTTTGCCATAACTTGAATAACATGCATCCATTTAAAAATTTGTTTCATGAGGAGATGCATATGGATGATGGTAAAATGCCCAAGCAATTTCAACAAATATAAATGCACGGTTTGTGAGAAATTGACCTCCATCTCCTTCAACCATTTTAGTTTTTCTTGAGATCCGTGCAGCCATTAATCAAATTGTTTTTATGGGGAAGTGTGTAATGATGATGGAAACATGCTCAGAAATGTTCAGGTCAATCCATTCTATTGTTTGGGAGATATGGAAAAACAAGTTTTCTACAAGAGGTTGTCCTGAATTACTATAGGAGTTTCTTGTAGTACAACAGGAAGTTCTGAAAATCTATAAGAAAGGTAGTTTGATGGAAAAATTATGATGCGGGCCTATTTTGGGATAGGAAAAAATGACATTGAATTCGCCACATCTCAGCCAACACCCATCATGACCATGTCACTCTATGGCCACACCTTCCACCCATTCCAATACCCCGTCCAATAGAGAAAGGACACAAACATTAAAAAAAAGGGCAACTACAACAACCTATTTGGAAGTAACAACAGACTCTAGGCCTAACCTTCAACACCATGATTGAAAGAGGAGAAGCATAACTACAGGAACAATGAAAATCCTCCAGATCTCAACAACAATAGAGGAAGCCATCACCTGCACATCAACAAGAAGACAACCCATCAGAAAACTAATATAAGCAAAAAAGAAAAAAGGCAATCAAGAAGATGTACCTGAGTCATGATAAGCACAACAACATCAACTCGGCAGTAGCATGAATGTCTCTCCAACAACTATCAAGTAGGTACATGTATGCAATATTCTTGACCTCTTCTCTTGAGCATATTATAGTTAGAAACTTTTTGTGAATGCATGCGATATGAGTCTTTATAAGTTAAGGATGGGTCAACAGCCTCAGCTACCTTCAACTAGTTAATTGAAGTTCACTCCTCCACTCATGCAATGATGAAAAGTAAATTTAGGAAGGGTGATGATTTCAAGGAATGAGGACAACGGTTAAAACAAGAAATTTTTGCAAAGGCCAAGTCACCACAACACTCCAAGACCTCCATCCCCTTCATATTCACTATATATCCATCATTCATCTATCCCATTTCATAATTTCAAGAACAAACCTTATCTCTCACCCTAAAAATTTCTTGAAAAGGCAAACAGAGTATCCTCTCCATTTTTACAAACCTACATCATTTCTCATCACTCCCATACAGTTAGAAGACTCTGAAGGAAGAAGGAATGACTACTACAGGAAGGCAGAATGCTCCTACAAGAAAGAAGAAAGAAAAAATTGTGCTAAAACCCAAAATGAAACTGCCTAAGATAGACCTAATCAAAACAGAGAATTGCAAGGCCATTATGCGACCGTCTAGGCCACAAGAAAGAAGAAGAAGGCAACAAAAGCAAATGAGGCATCCAACATCAAAACAGAACTCAAACCGCAATGATGAAAAGAGACTTTCCAAGAGGTCTCTAATCTCTTTCTAGATTTTGTCCAAGGTTTAAAAGATGTTATAGAAATTAGATAAAGGCATGGGAGTCAAGTTGAGGGCTTGTCCTAGGCTCACAATACCATTTGTGCTCAAAAAGGCTTTCCTACAGTTTTGACAGGAATTACTACAGGATGTCATAGTTCTCATTTAAAGACATTTTGAAGGTTTTAGAGGTCTTCAATTGGTGGAACAAGGTAGCAGAAGGTTGATAAGGATGTGGAAGACATTGTCAAACTGAAAAATATTCAAGAACCATCTTGAATAAGGGGAAGAAGAAAAACTAATTGTCTCAAGAAACAAAGATTTTTCTTCGCACAAATATGTTTTTGGGCTCATCCTTGAATAAATTACAGTAAAGATTCTTACTGCACAAGAGAGAGGCCACCAGGGCCATGAATGAGGCACAATTAGGTCACGAAGTTGCTCAAAGGATGAGCAACACTTTCAGCAGGGGGTATGATGAACCTCTAAATTAGACATAAATTAAGGCCCATGCCTCTAAATTAAACATAAATTAAGGCATATAACCATCCTTAAACACATTAAATCTCTCTTTTTGCATTAGATGATGTATTTTTAACTTTAATATATTCATTAGGAAGGTTTATGAATAATGTCATATCTGTGCCTAATATTATTTATTTTTGTGGAATATTATGAGAATATTGGGTACATTATGAAGATTTGGAGGAGGAGATAATTTAAGGACTTTCTCCCTAGTACAGGAGGATCACTATTAAATAATAAATCAAAAATATATTATGGAATTATGGTACAAATTGTGGAACTCCAATGATTGAGAAAATCTAGGAATGTGTTCCCTGCCATTTAATGCAGATTCCTAGTATTGGGAACTAGATCCACTAATCAAGGAATTTTGGTGGGGAAAGCTTTCTCCATTCATGGGGAATGGTTCCTAATAATATTTTATAAGTACCGAATTGAATTTTCCTCTAGAGATATATTTTCATTAGTGTTCTTGTGGAGAGAACTTGTATTTCTGCAGCTCCATTGTATTTTTTTGTAGGGATGTAATTGTATTGGTGAAAATAATGAAGATTGGTTTCATGTTCAACTTCTAAATCTGGTTATCCTACATAGGTCTCTGAGCTTCCTTGGGCTTGGCCATCCTAGGAGCCTCAGAGCCATTTTTATCATTTTCTTTCCTTATTTTCACTTCTTATTCACATGCATCACTTGTTTTTATTTCTTTTTATTTGTACATTTAGTATTAATCATTTCTTGTTGAAGGATTGGGTTAAATGGTTGATGTAATTTCTTTTTTAGGATCACAAGAATCATTTAATCCTTGGAAAATATTTCAAAGGTCATAGTAATCATTGAGCTACTTGGATTAGTCTTCTTATTCCCAAATCTAGATTTTTGGAACTCTATGGCAACTAGCAATAAATTTATGCTATTTTTTAGAGCATGCTAGCGAGCTTTAATCAAGTTGATTCCACTTATATTAGATCAAAAAGGAATTCTATTTCATAACAAAATTTACCCCATTGAATTTTCACTTGATTAGGTTACGCATTTGATGGATTTACTAGCTCACTAGTTCTCAAATTTCTAATTTTTAGACTAGTAATTTTCTGCTATTTTTTAGCATGGATTAACAAAGGTCTTTTTGAGTGATTCCACTTGGAGTGGAGACCTAAGACATCCTAGTCAATAATTTTTTTTTTCCATACAATTTGGATTTGATTTTATTGGTCATTCGATGAATTATAATTTCGTATAGTAAACCTTCAACATCCTGTAGTAAAATAAGGGATCCAGTAGGAGAAGTAGTACATCCTGTAGGAAATCCTGTAGTGACCTATTTTGAGACCGAATTGAGAAAAATCATCATTGAAGTTGGGATTTGGCCTCTACTTTACCTCCATGCCATCAAGACCATTTTAACCCTCTTCCTCCATACCTGTCTCCTCTTCCAGAGAACACATGAGGATTAACATTTGCATTTATAAAACAAAAAGACTAAAAAAAGGAGTTCTTTTATATTCACACACGCACATAACAAATATTACTCCCTAGATCAGAGTTCGTGCTCAGTTATTTTAAATCATCACATGTACTGATAAATAGGGATAAGTTAGGTTTCTTTTGCATTTAGTTCATGATCTTTATGCAATTAGAATATGTTTCTTTCCTTGTACTCTATTTCTTGCAATAGGTTAAGGTTTCCATTTCGAGCATTTCATTTTTTGCAATTAGTTTAGGATTTGGTTTCAGTACATTTTCCCCATTACATCATGACAACAAAGGAAGGGCACATTGGATACTGCACATATAGTGTCGATACCTCTTAAGTTTGTACGAACCTTGGGTTGACAATTAAAGTCGATAGCCTTGGGAGTTACAACGTTCTTGTTGTGATACTAAGGCTCTTGAGTCACCTAGGCTAAAGCCTACACCTATGTGAGAAATCTAGAAGACAAAAAATAAAAGCATAAGAGGCTAGTGCCAGTGTGCGAGTCACCTAGGAAACATATTGTTGCTTAGAAGTAGAAGAAAGACAAGCAGCCTGAGAAGGTGGTTGATTTGGAAGTTGAACAAGGCACTGAGGATATAGATGCTGAGGGTGTAGAGGCCATCAGAAAGTTGCCTAAATATATCCCTTCATGTAAAGGGAAGGTGAAGGTCCCCAAGGACCCAGACTCATAAAAGTTCTTCATTCACACACTCTTATTGCCAAAGAAGATAAGTATTGAAGCTTTGTGCCTTGCACAGGTTCCCCTATTAAAAATGGAGGATTAGGACCTGGCTGACCATGAGTGGTTCCCTCACCTCATGAAAGAAAGTTATATGAGGCGCGTTTATTACCTAGACTCAGGTGTCGTTGAGTTGGAGATAGTTGAATGGTCAGGTTGTTGAACCAGTTGTGGGTGCCCCACTACCACCGCACTAATATTAACACCACCTGTGTGCAGAAGCTACTTACTCTAGTGCATGATGGGTGCTTATGTCTTGTGCACTTATACCCATCAAGAACATTCTCATCCACAGGATCTTGCACCTGTCGCATGAGGGTTTGAATTTAGCCAAGGAGTTTGGTGGAAAGGTAGGCGAAAGAGACTTGGTGGAGAAGATGAAAAGAAGTTTGAGTTTGTCAAGAAGCCGCATGGCTATTCCATCACGACCATCAATGATGGGTGTAGATTTCCACCCAAATAATATATGGAAAGGTTATGAGGAAGTGCCACACATATGAGGTTTCGACACTTGTGATATTGTTAGCTGTACAATGTGCAGAGGGCGTGTAGTTTAACTGGTCATGATATTTATGCATTAAATTCCTTGCAAATTATCACGAGGTCCAGTATGAGAACAAGCCCTTCAACTATGTGTGGCTACTTCATCTTCTAGAGGACAACAAATTTCCTCCATTAAAAGAAACATTGCTGGAGGCTGTGCAGTTCGCCTCCCTTTGGGCCATGAAGGACCCCACGTGGGTCACAAAAACAAACATTTTTTGGCTGTTGATGGAAGCGAGCTTCAACATGGCCATCAACCAGCGCCCAAGGTCATCCCCAACCTTGTATGAGCAGTTGTCTGTGTATGTTGAGTTCAAGGAAAATTTCCAACACATCTACATTCAGGCGCGGAAGGACCCGCATCAGAAGTTGTTCAATTTTCCATATTTGGCCAGCGATGATGCCATACAAGAAGTGATCAAGGGCTGGCCAGCAGATTGGCACACCCTGTCCGACTTAGATGGAGGTACCAACAAAGGTGTGGGGAGCTCAATTGAGAAGAAACAAAAGGATGCAACAAAATATGTAGCACAAAAGTTGGTCACATAGTAGAATAAGGAAGCCAAAGAGAAGGCTTCAATGGAAAAGGAGCACGCTGCAAAGGAATAGGTTGAAAAAGAACAATGTGATTCCTAGCAAAGTGGCAAATCCCCTTTGCGCGAAATCGAGGAGGGAGAGCAGTCTACGCAAGGCGGTAGAAACGATGAGGGGCAGAGCACCCAATTTTGGCTACGAAAGCATAGAGAACAACAAAAAAAAGAGGGTTCCCACAACAAGATGAACTCGAGTAAAGCACAGATGGATCGCATCACCCTGACAAAGGGTGATCCTGATGAGATTAGTGACAAGGTGTGCAACAATACAATCGAACTATTGCAGTAATTCAAGCAACAATACATGCAGTCACTGGGAAATTTTGAAAAGGATCTACGTGAACAACAGATCCAAACTAGCTGAACATAGGTGGGCGCAGGTGTTAGCATGCTCTAAAAAATAGTAGAAATTTATTGTTCTTTACTAAAAAGGAGGTCCAACAATCTAGATTTGGGAATAAGAAGACCAATCCAAGTAGTTCGATGATTACTATGAACTTCCAAAGTTTTTCCAAGGATTAAATAATGCCTGTGATCCTACAAAAGAACTTACATCAACCATTTAACTCAATTCTTCTTTAAGAAATCATTAATACTAAATGCATAAATAGAAATAAATAAAAACTAGAGATGCATGTGAATAAGCAGTGAAATGAAGGAAAGAAATGATACAAAAGGGCTCTGAGGCTCCTGGGATGGCCAAGCCCAAGGAAACTCAAAGACCTATGGAGGAGAACAATATTTAGAAGCTAAGCATGACACCAATATTCATTATTTTCATCCATAGAATTACATCCCTGCAAGAAAATACAATGGAGCTACAAAAATACAACCTCTCTCCACAATAACACTAATGAAAATCTATATCTAGAGGCAAATTCAGCTTGGTACTTATATAGAATGATTAGGGATCATTCCCCATGAATGGAGGAAGCTTTTCCCACAAAAATCCTTGATTAGTGGATTTGGTCCCTTGATTAGTGGAACACATTCCTAGATTTTCTCAATCATTGGAGTTCCACAATTTGTGTCATAATTCCATAATATCTTGTTGATTTATTATTTATTATTGATCCTCCTGTAGTAGGGAGAAAGTCCCTAAATTACCTTCTCCTCTAAATCTTCATAATTTGCCCAATATTCTCATAATATTCTACAAAACTAAATAATATTAGGCACAAATATCCAATTATTCATAAACCTTCCTAATTAATATATTAAAGTTAAAAATCAATTATCTAATGTAAAAAGAGAGGTTTAATGTGGTGAAGGATGGTCATAGGCTTTAAATTATTGTTTAATTTAGAGGCATGGGCCTTAATTTATGTCTAATTTAGAGGCCCATCATACCCCCCTGATGAAAGTGTTGCTCATACTTTGAGCAACTTAGTGACCTCATTGTGCCTCACTCATGGCCCTGGTGGCCTCTCTCTTGTGCATTAAGAATCTTGGCTGTAAGTTATGCAAGGACAAGCCCAAAAACATATTTGTGCAAAGAAAAATCATTGTTTCTTGAGACCATTACCTTGTTTTCTTCTCCTTTTTCAAGATGGGTTCTTGAATATCTTTTAGTTTGGCAAGGTCTTCCACACCCTTATAACCTTCCGCTACCTTGTTCCGCCATTTGGACACCTATAACACCTTCAAAATGCATTTATATGAGAACTAGGACATATTGTAGTAATTCCTATCAAAACTACAGGAAACCCTATTAAAACTACATGAAACCCATTTTGATAATAAATGATAGTCTGAGGTTAGGGCAGACCCTTACTTGACTTCCATGCCTTTCTCCATTTTTATAACATCTTTTAGGCCTTGGAAAAAAAAACCTAGAAAGAGAATAGAGACCTTTTGGAAAACATATTTTCATCATTGCACTTTGAGTTTTGTTTTGATGGTGAATGCCTGATTTCCTTTTGTTGCCTTCTTCTTCTCTCTTGTGGCCTAGATGACTGCCTAATGGCCTTGGAGTTCTATGTTTTGATTAGGTCTCTCATAAGCTATGTCATCTTGGATTTTAGCATAATTTGTTCATTTCTTCCTTCTTGTAGCAACATTCTTCCTTCATTCAGTAGACATTCCTCCTCTTTCAGGGTCTTCTAACTATATGGGAGTGATGGTAAATGATGAATAGGGATTGGATGATGATGCTAGGGCTCAAAGGGAATAGTGTAGGTTTGTGAAAATGGAGAGGGTGCTCTATTTGTTTTTTTAAGCAAGAATGAAATGGGATATATGAATGATGAATCAATAGTGAATATGAAGTGGATGGAGGGCTTGTAGTGCTATGGTGACTTGGCCTTTGCAAAAATTTCTTCTTTTAACTACTGTCCTCATTCCTTGAAATCATCACCCTTCATACTTTAACTTTTCAACATTGCAAGAGTGAAGGAGTGAGCTGCAATTAATTAGTTGAAGGTGGTTGAGACTATTGACCTATTCTTAGCTTACAAAACCCCATCTTTCATGCATTGACAAAAAATTTCTAACTATAATATGCTCAAGAGAAGAGGTCAAGAATATTGCATACCTGTACCTACCTAATGGTTGTTAGAGAGACATGCATGCTGCTGTTGAGTTGATGTTGATGTGCAAGTGTTTCCTGGTGATGCTAATGATCCTGATGCTGCTGCTAAGCTCTGGAAGAACTTCTGTGACCTCTTGATCTCCATGCTGAAGCTGACTACAAATCTATGGCTACTTCATCATCATATCCCCTCATTTTTTCAAAGAAACCCATCCAATTGTGCCTTGTGAATATCTCTAGTATAGGAGGGTGCTAATAAATCCTCACTGTGTTGATGGGTTCCCCTTGTCATTTTTCTCTGATGGATGGAGGTTTGTATATGTCTGATACCAAATTTAAAAATTCTTTGTATACAATTCCCTTATACTACAATTACCTTCAACAAACTAGAAGGGTTTCTTAATGTTCCTTTCACTTGGAAAAATGTGGGGAAATTTAGAGCCTACCTCCTTAACACTTATTGAAGAAGCCAACCTCTGTGTTTCCCTTTTAAAACTGTTCACTGCCAATCATGTAGGTGTTGATCTGTATCCTATAGGATCTTAGGGAATCCTATAGGTTTTCAAGACAATGACTTGTTTTGTCCATATCTCCCAAATGGTAGAATTGATTGACCAGAAATTTTCTAAGCATGTTTCCATCATTATTATGCACCTCCCCATAAAAAAAATATTGTTTAATGGATGCATAGATCTCGAGAAAAACTAAAAATGGTTGAAGGTGATGGAGGTTGATTTATTGGAAGCTGTGCACTGGAATTTGCTGAAATTGGTTGGGCATGTTACCATCATCCATATGCATATATCCATGGCATAGTTTTTTAAATGGATGCATGAATATCAAGAAAGTGCAAAAATGCCTGAAGGTGATGGAGGCTGATTTCTTGGAAACTGCGCACTAGAATTTGCAGAAATTTCTTCAGCATTTTGCCATCATCCATATGCACCTCCCCTTGAAACAACTTGGAAAATGGATGGATGGTCTTCAAGTTATGGAAAAAACAAATTTTTGCTCTATATTTTTGTATCCTGTAGTAAAACAAAGCATCCTATAGTTTTTTAGGACAACAAGCAAACTAAATGGTAGAATCTTGAGAATGATGGGTGGATGGTGAAAATAGATGAGGGTGATGGATTGGCATGGCCTTGGCCTTGTTGGAGCATTTGAGCAAAGGAGGAGAAAGTCAAAATTTGACTTCTTTTGACTAGGCTTGACCAATTTTTCCTTTTGGTACCAACTTGTTCTTGTTTCTTGCAGATGTTGGAGAGTGCATGCATTCATCAAGGAGATGTATGAAGAAAGGATTTCTTTCATTTTTTTTTCTCTTTTTCCTTCTATGCCTACTAGCCACCTCAATGAGGTTTTGAACTAGTAGATCTGCCTAGGCACTTCAAAGGAGGTTTTCACCTAGGATCTTTTTTTTTCTCTCTTTTTTTTTTTCTTTTTTCCAGCCCATTGACTGCCTCATGGAGGTTTTCAATCAATGAGCAAATCTGAGGTGCCTCTAAGGAGGTTTTCACCTCATATTTTTATTTTTCATTTTTTTTCTACCCTACCCTACTTGAAAAACAAAATGACTTTCAAGTATAAGAATACTTCCAATCGAGCCATGTGCACATCAAGATGATAGACAAATGATGTGTAGGCTTGAAATGTATGCTTTGACATGTACTTGGATTTTAGAGGCCAAATGGTTTGACCTTGATTATATCAAGCACAATTGAAAAAGAGAGTATTGCTGCAACTTAGTGATTGTTTGGAACCATATTTCAATATAGTTTTGATGACTCTGGTCCACTTTCTGATTTGGATGATCTTGGATGTCTTCTTCTATCATGACCTTCAAGTATTCCTCTTTTTGTTGATTGATCTCTTGAATACTTGGAGGATTTGATGGTAACCATGAGGGAGCTTTCTCAATCTCTGATTTTGATGTCTACTCTTCATCAAGTGAAACCCATGATTCTTTGGTCTTCTCATTCGAATCTTCTTATTTTGGATGTGGTCCTTCAATGATATCAAGATAATATATTTTTTGTAATACTCTTCCTGAGCTATGGTGAATACCATTGAGCTCAAGAGGAGATGTTTGGAAGTGTTGTACCTCAACATTGTAAGTGGGTTGAGCTACTTTAATGTGATGGTTTGGAAATGGTGGTACATGTAGTTGATTAGGAGTGGATATTTGAGATGGATGTGGATGGGGTTGTGGTTGTGGTGGAGGTGAATGGTAAGGATAACATGGAGTTTTCCATGGAGGATATTGAGGAAAATACTGAGGATATCATGGATGGCTCCCACAAGTTCCTTTCCAACTTTGTTGCCAAAATTGGTTTTGGGGTTGAGATGACCAATGTTGCCAAGTAAAGGGTGTGTTCAAATTACTTTGAGGTGGATGTGCATAAGCTTGAAATTGTTAATTAGGCTCTTGCATCATATCACACCGAATAGGCTACCATGGTCCCCTTGGAGCTACACAACATAGATGCATTGACAATCGACTTGTTCCATTGTCCTCTTGGTGAACTTCCTTCAACCTTGGTAATGAGGAGCAACATTTAACATCATGTAACTCTACATGGACAACATAAACATCTTCTTTTTTCTCATTTTGTATTCTTAACATTTCTACTTGTTCAGTTAGATTGCTAAGAATTTTTGTTTTAAAGTCATCAAACAAATTTCCAAGTTTAGCTTGACTTGTTGATCTTGATGCTAATTTACCTACTCTTGCTTTTCCTCTTGATATGTCTTTGCATGTTTCACAAATTTTCTCAAATGATAATTGATATATGTCACGTCTACTCATGAGATCAAGGAGATCAATCCAGTAATCCCTAATTGTTCTAAGTAAGAGGGTTTTTAGTGTGTCAGATCCTAAATGATGTAGTTCTTCCCTCTTAACATTATACATGAACCTCTCTATTAGATCCTATAGACTCTCATCTTTGACTCTCATATTCTCTTTGAATCATTCTAAATATTTCTTCCTTAATATGATGCTATTTATATTTTTCTATAAATACCTTTTGCATATCATTCCATGATCTTATTGAATTAGTCCCTAAACTCATGAACCATTTAAGAGCTTTATCCTTCAATGTTGCTAGAAACAATCTCAGGTTTTGATTTTTTAATAAGTAACCATAAGATATACAAAGGATTTCAAATTCAAAGAGAAAGGTTTCCGGATCCTCTAACCTTAGACCATGAAATTTTGGAAGAAAAGATGGAGGGATGTTCTTCATGTGCACACTACCATGAGTATCTTGAATGGGAAATATAAGAGGATCTTCCTCATTTTCATTATCTCTATCCATTTCTTCTACATTCCTTGCCATTTTATTCTTCTACCTATACAAGTGAATAGTGATGTGGCTCTTATTGCACCACGAGATCAAATGGGGGGTTGGGTTGGTGTTGGTGATTATTTATTTATTTATTTTATGATTGAATGAAAACACTAATGCAACACACTTTCCTATTTTTGAAATTAAATATGCCTAATGCAATTATTTTTTATTTTTGCAAAGAAATGAATCAACTAGGGAAGAAAACAATGCATATTTTGACACCTCCCTAGCAACGGTGCCAAAAAGTGATGAGCCTCGGTATTGTAACAGGAATGCTGCAACTCCCAAGGATATCAACTTTAATTATCAACCCGGGGTTCGTACAAACGTAAGAGGTATCAGCACTATATGTGCAACATACATTGTTTCCTTCCTTTTCTATCATGATGTAATGGAGTGCATGTACTGAAGTCAAATCCTAAACTAATTGCAAAAAATGAAATGTTCGAGATGGAACCTTAATCTATTGCAAGAAAGAAAGTACAAGGAAAGAGATTGAAATCAAATGATAAAACACACCATTTTCTTACTCATTTCTATGAGGCTTTGCTTCAAAATAATGCTAAGTTAACATGTATGCAATTATATTGTCCTAAGTATGCAGATTCAAACCATCAAGCATCACTACAGTGCATGTAAAGGATTGAGTTAAATCTGTCTTTTTTCTTTTTATTCTTTTTATGGAAAAATAAGTGTCAAAGACAATCTCTTTTGGTGATGTAGCAGGTGGCTTGGAGATGATGGTGGATGGTTGGAAGGCTTGGGAGACCCTTAGGTGACCTTGTGTGGCTTCCTAGGGGTTTTCTCTCAATTCGGCCTCAAAATAGGCCACTATAGGAAAACCTACAAGATGTACTAAAAACCTACAGGATACAACCGAGAGGAAAAGGATGGATGTTGAAGGTGATGGAAAGCTTAGGGAAAGTGGTTGGTGGATGGAATAAGGTAAGGGAGTGCCTAGGACCACTTCAGAACTCAAAACCAAAGTTGGGAGATGGATGGATTTTCTCAAAAACCTTGGAGAAGTTTCCTTGTGAAATGATGAAATGGGTGAGGGTTTAATGACCAACCAAATCAAATCCAAATTGGATGGGACAAATTTTGCTATTAACTAGGATGTCTTGGGTCCCTATTCCAAGTGGAATCACTCAAAAATACCTATGTTAACCCATGCAAAAAATAAAAATAAAAAAATTACTAGTCAAAAGTCTAGAAATTCGAGAACTAGTGAGCTCTAAAAATCAGTATGACGAGGTTAGGGTGATGGCGTGCTCCATTTCTACAGTGCAACACCTCATCAAGCTGCTGGAGGGGAAGCAGCTCCTCACATAGATGGAAGCATCTCAGAAAAAGAGGTGGTGCTTAAGGCCGGGTTGTGGCCTTGGTTGGAAGAAGCCTACGAAGTCTCAACCAACATTCAGGAGACCCTGACAAACTTGCAACTCACATAGCAGAAGATCAAGATGGCTAGTGAAGGACCAACGATGGAGCAGCTCATCAAAAAAGTGAAGAAGGAAGTTACAAAGAGCGTTGCTGAGGTAGCAGTTGTGTAAGTGAAGTTGGGGGATCTTCACAGTGAGATCGACATGCCAGCCAAGTGACTTGAGGGCAAGTCATGACCTTTGTGTTGGGGGCCCGTTGGGATGGGGTCCCCTAGGTGGGTTTTGGGTTAAAAACTGAAGTTTTGATGTAAAGGTTGATAAAAATATGTAAAGTTTCCGCGAATGTGGATGTGGAGAGCGTAATTAGTTTGGAGTCAAAAAATATTTTCACCCTCGTTTATGTAAAGTTGAGTCAGTTTTTGAGATTTACCCATGGTCCATAGACCATGGGATTGTATAAATAGGTGTGTCTTAGAGAGTTTAAGGAAGATCTATGTCTATGTCTATGGGTATGATGAATGGAGTCTTAGAGGTTTGACAGGAAAGTAAGTCTTAGAGGGGGAAAATGCTCTGCAAATAAGTGCACAAAGGCTGAGAATAGTGTTTGTAACCGAGTGCGCAAACCCCTGTAGCTGAGTGCATAGGGAAGTTGCGAGTCTATAACCTTATTTTCAAGATCAATAAAGAACACTACTAGAGAAATTCATATGTTTTATTTTTTTCCTTATTCTTTTTATGTTTGCGATATATGTTGTGATGATATAATGTCGTTATGAAACAATGATGCATTGATGCATGAAACTACTAGATAAGTCTTATTAACTTAACATAATTCATGTTAAGTATTTACGCGAAGATCATAATACATTTTGTTACGTTTTCAAGCACTTCAGTAGATCTAAGTAGATTCTAATATAAGGATAATTTATGGTGCACGTAAGTAGGTAATTCATCTGTTCAGGGTCTGCAAAAGCTGACCGTCGACCTTTGTGGAGGTCTAGGGGCCGTCTGAAGGGAGTTTTAGTACCAAGCCCTAAAGGCTTATAGATCTGCGCATAGGCAAATCTAGGGCATAAAAAGACATCACACTAATCTCTGGATGTGGAAACTTGGTTCCAACATCCCCCCATACTGCTTCGGGTGAGACTTCAGTCCACATTAAGTGGGTTGATGTGGAAATGGCCAGTAGTGTAGGGTTTTGTTTGGCGTAACTAACTTTGAACCTGGGTCAGGACCCACTAAGCCAGCAAGAACTTTCCGGTTAGTGCCAAGGTCATGTGTAGATCCATATGCCTAGAACCCAGGGCTGAACTCTCATCAGTTCTCCCAAACATTCAATGCTTGATCTCATTAATGATGATAGGACCAGTGGTTGGCTTGGTCCCTAGCCCCCCTTTGTTGGTGCCTTCTGGTCTTCCACTTGTGGTTCCATTGGAGGTATGGTGATTAGGGGATGGGGTAGGTATCAAGCCCCACTTAAATGTGTCTAGGGTTACGTGGAGTAGTGGTGACCAGGGGTCGGGGACGATTACCTGATCCCTTGATCCCTCCTCCAAAAATGCGTCGAATGAAAATTCAAATAGCACCCGCGTCATATAGTGATAAGAAAAACGATGAGGGGATAGTGGTAAGGTGCTGGAGAGTTAGATGAGAGGTTGGGGGTTTGATCCTACCCAAGGCTATTCAACCCTGTCCAAAATTTTAACCAACCATGAGGTGCCACATGGTGACCTTTGGTTGGGCCACATAGCATCCTCTAATTAGACCAACACAAAAATCACGAACCAATCAAACTGTTAAAATTAGAAAAATACGAGGCTCCCACTTGGAAGAACCTCATTGTTCCATACCTACACAATTTCCTAATGATGTAAGTAGTATGATAGCCTAGTTAGTTGCCTATTCAACAACCCTGCTCATTTTTTTAGCTGTTGGGCCACATGATCAAAATGAAATAAATGGAGCATACAATGTCAGATTGAGGTGAAACAAATTTCGTTGGATTCAAAATGATGAGCACTTCAAATTGACACCGATTTAAAGTCTTTTTTGGCACTTCCATTTTTGAGCTAATATTTGATCACTTGATCATAAGGATGGGGGTGGACCAAAAGATGGGGCGTGGACCTATAGATGGTGAGAAGACCTACCCATGGTTTTGTGCATGGATTTTTCACATGGTTTTGGGTATGATGGTTTTCTGCCCGTGGTATTTTGTAGATTTGGTCAAGGGAACTATGGTTATGTTTAAATCCAGGGTTTATGGATTGGGATTAATGAATGCTTCAACATGTATATATATATCTATTGTAACAATGAAAGGAACATAATGAAAAATCAATCCGATAGTCTCACTTTTGAGATCCATGGGAAAATCTCTGTGTATATTTGTTTTAGTTTCTCGCCATTGTTTATTTCTCTATTTGAATAATTCATTTGCAGCTAATTTCTGAACAAGGTTAAAGCCTACATTTGGTATCAAATCTATTTCAGCTTCAAGGGGACACCTTTTCTGCTGAGGGGTTTTTCTTGAACTTGTGGTAGACCCTATTCAGTGGGAGAGATGCGAGATTGATTCTTGTGGTAAAAGAAAATGGAAAATAGTGGAAAGATAGAGATGGATAAATTTAATGGTTAGAGTTTTGAGTTGTGGAAGCTTAAGATGGAGGATATGTTGGTGGATAAATATCAGTGGATCATGGTAGATCTAGGTATTAAACCAATGACAATGTGAGTAGAAGACTGGGCGAAGTTGGATTGAATGGAAAAGAGCACAATACGGTTATGTATCTCAGATTCAATATTGGTGAATGTATCAAGTGAAGCTATGATGAAGGCTTTGTGGGAGAATTTAGGTACTTTGTACCAATATAAGCCTTTGGTGAAAAAACTGTTCATATGGAAAGAGTTGTATAACCTGAGGATGAAGAACAGAGACTCGGTAATAAAGCATCTGGACGCCTTTAAAACTATAGTAATCTAGTTGTTATCTATTGATATAAAAAATTTGGATGAAGATAAGTACATCATTTTTTTGTGTTCTCTACTAGATTCGTGGGATAGTCTGGTTGGTGCTATAGGTAGCAATACAACTACCTTGAAGTTTGATGAAATAGTCTCATCCTTGTTGTTAGAAGAGATGAGACAAAAAAATATGGAGAGCCATAATGGAGATGCCTTATCTATATGAGGATGCTCCCAGAACATAAACAAAGATAAGTCCTCAGGTGGGAGATCTAAATTGAGAGGGATATATAAATCTCTAGGAAAACCTATAAAGGTGTGCTAGAAATGTGGAAAGGAGAGGCAATAAAAAAATGACTATAGATATAAAACTCCTGAGAAAGGAAAGGGATCTGATGATGCTACTTTTGTAGAGGTGAAAACCACCTCAGATCAAGTGATGAGCACTAGTATTTTAGCAAGGATGTTGTAACTCCTGGGCTACCAGCTTTACTTATCAACCTGGGGTTCGTACAAACTTGGAGGTGACAGTGCTGTATGCACAAGTAAAAGTGATGGTCCTCACTGTTTTCACTATTCATCTGGAGAGAGACCATTGGGGTTCTAAGCCAGAATTCTATGGAGTCAGAAGAAGCTTGATTATTTGATGGAATAAAGGTAAATCTACTTCTAAGAGAGTTACTCTACTGCAATAATGGAGAAGGTTGACATGTAATGCTAAATCACCCCATTCCCTAATAAACCATTTAAGAAGGTATGCTACGCAGAAATGCTAAATCAACATGAAACAAATGCTACTGTCTAAGTTGTAGAAGTAAGAAGCATCAAACAATACTAATGTGTAAGTAAAGAGACTAAACTAAATTTGTTTTTGCTTTTCTTGGTCTTTTTATGCAAAATCAAGTATGCAAACTAATTGTTCTTGTGGATGTGGCAGGTGAATTAAGGATGTTTGAGGATGGATGGAAGGGTTTTGAAATCATTGGATGGTATGGAGGACCCCTGGGAGGCTTTTGGTGACTTCCTAGAGGTTTCCCATCAATTTTGCCTCAAAACAGGCCGTTTCAAGAAAACCTACATGATGTACTAGAAACCTACAAGATGATCCTGTAGGAATTACATGAAACCTCTAGGATACAACTGAGAGCTAAATGTGAGGTGATGGAGGTGATGGGAGGATTAGGAAATGTGTGTGATGGGTGGAATAGAGTGGGAGAAGGTCTAATATCACTCAAGAGTCAATATCCAAGATAATAGATGGCTAGATTCGCTTAATGTGCTTGGGAGATTTTCTATGAAAAATGATGAAAAACTAGTGAAGGTGATGGTGAAAATAAGGGATGGCTAAGGTGGATGAAGTGGAAGGTGGCTATTGGATATCAATTCTTAGTCTCCTCTTGAAGCACCTTCTCTGCATAAAACATGTGTGTCTTCCAAAATGCTATGCAACAAGATACATTCTCATAAACTATAAAAGCAAAATTAATGAATCAACTGCCTATACCATGCATGAAGAAAGTTGTTGAAGGGAATGAAAGCATGAGTGAGATCTACTACAGAAATAGAGATGAAAAATATGGCAATGAAATATACCTTGAAAAACTAACCAAATACTAAATTAAAGACGACAAACTCCAAAGCTCATAAAAGAACTAGAAATCTGTGTTTTTGGGGCTGCTTAAGTGTCCCTTCCTCAAGTCATGGTCCCAGAGGGAGGAAGTGAGGCCAAGACACTTTCTAACAACCTTGTGGTGATCCTTTTCTACTTGCTAACCTACTACTTGAAATAAGGCACAAATGGAAGAAAATTATTAAACAACCAATGTAATCTACACCACTTGTAATGGAAACGCATCTAAAAAGAAAATGAACAATGAAGCTATGAAACTACACCAAACATACATGTACAATAAAGAGGAGCCTTGGCTGCTAGGGTTGGGCCCTAACCCAAGAGCTTCAGCCCTCTGAGTTACCTTAGTTCTGGCTCAAAACAAAACTCATTCTTATTACCAAAACAACAAATTACATCAATAGAACTTTCACAAGTCTTGTAGCTCAAAAATAGCTTAGAGTTTTACCATAAAAATTTGAATCCTACTGAGGTGCTAAGCCTCACTACCTATACATCTAAAGTCCCCAACGAATTTCTTAAAATTAGGGAGGCTCAGCTCCCAAACTCAAGATAAACTAGTGCTTTGTCACTCACTTGCTCGGTTGCCTTCTAGTCCTCATGATTTGGTTGTTTGCACTCAGAGCTGATGTGATGAATGGAGAAATATTCAAATGGGGGAGTAGTAAATGAGGAAGATTTACCTCCTACAATCCCTCTCCCTTGTCCCATACGAGTTTTGACCTTATTCATTGCCAAAACTCCTTGATTTTTTCTTTTAATCCTTCATTCAATGTATATTAGTTCACAAAGCTCAATATCCAACTCTAACTCACCTCATAAACAAAATATAATAAAAACATGTAATAAGTTATGAGAAACGTTGGTTTGACTAAGCTAGGAGGTGAATTAAGGCCCATATAATTACCCAATGATGAGGCTCATCATCACCCCCTACTGAAAGTGTTGCTCATCCTATGAGCAACTTAATCAATATCCATATCCTTCATGGCTCTAATGGCCTCTCTAACATCCCATGCTTCTGTTGTGGTCTCCTCGTCTTGTTCATTGAATCCTACTTCCTTTTCTACCTCCTCCCACTACCTCTTTTCTTCTTCTTCCTTTCTCCCTTCTATCATATCCCTAACAGTAGTGGTGGACTGAGTTTTAGGTCAATCCAATTGACCTTCAACCTTTGCATAGATTGCTTATACATAGGTGTCGTGTTGAGTGCCTCTCTCAACCTTTGAGGAGAGTGCTACTCTCTTATCTTTAAGTTGTATGGTAGTGTGTTCCATCTCCTCAGGCAAGCATGTATGCTATCATCTCCTAGCAACCTAAACATGCCCTCAAAATGTGAAATTTCTTACTCTTGGGCACCAAGATATCTAGGTGCGAGCTAAGGATCATTTGCAATCAAATTATGGGTACTGATGAGGGCCATGGAATTTGATTGTTCAGCTCTGATCACAAGAGGTTTAGTCTTCTCTCTTGCCAATATCATTTTCATCTCTGCATCCCTTGACTCCTCATGGTTCATCCATGATTCCAAAGCCATTGATTGTAAATCTCTAAGCTTGGCATTAAGGTCCCATACATTCATGTCTGTGAGGGCCATGTTGTGCAAATAAAACTTAGCCATTTTGGCCCTATCTTCTAGCGTACTTCGATCATAAAGATCAATAAATTGCCTATAGTCCTGAAATGGCACGGTGCCTCTTTGTGATAGGGTTTTAATCTGAAATTACAGCCACTGTTCTTTGAGGTATAGAGAATAGCATTTAGCTGGCATCCTACACTAATTTTCTTCTAAAGATAGACTAGCCATACATGCCAATTGATTCTCTCTTTACTGTAGTTGTCCCCTCAACCGTGCATTTTCTGTCTCTAGTTGATTTCTGATTATGTCTTCTCTCTCCCTCAAGCCACTTAGCTCTTTGCCCATCTCCTTGCGTTTCTCTTCCATATGCCCAATGTCTTCCATCCCCTTTGATTTGGTGATCTGCATCCATCGGTGAGTTTTGGACCTCTCCTTCTCAAGCTCGAAAAACAGTGGGATGGAAAATTTTTGAGGTATGACCTTGCCTCCTTCAAAAAACCGATAATAGGAGTCTATGTTAGGTTGGGGGATGGTTTCTTTTGTCTCTGGGTCCTGTTTGTAGAAAATTTCTACAAATCTAGCTCTGATACCATGTAGAAAATATGGTGGTAGGTTAACCCGATAATTCAATATAAATCAAAGAAAAATACTATAACCTACTTCTACTATCAATTTACAGAAGCTTAAATATTGAGTTGAACAATATAACCAGAAGAAGAAGAACCAATCGCACAATACACATGAAAATACTTTTGGGAAAGCCTCAACTAAAAGCCCCACACTATTGTAGTATCATACATGGTGGAAATGCATAGGAATTATACAAAGCCTTAGCTCTCACAGCTAGCCAGCTCTCAGTACAATCCTCACAGATGCTCGCAGGCAACCTTGGCTTCTCTGCAGCCTTCCTCTCTACCCTCCAAGCTCCTATTTCCTTGTGTTGTTCCTTGTGGATGATTCTCCTATTACCAAGTGGATGATCTCTTACCAAGTGGGTGATTAAGCCTCCAAAACTACGCAATCTTCAAGGATGATGCCTTGACTGCATGCATGAGTTATATTTATAAGAAAACACATGAAACTGATAGTACACTATCCTTCACATTTATTTTAACTAGGTCTTTCTCAGAATAGACATGCATGAGTTTCTGATGAGGGAATCTTCAGTTAACTAGAGTAGCACTAGTTGAGTGCATGCATGCATCAATTGACTGTTAACTCTCTATTAATTCCTCAAATAGTTTGGAAGTAATTTAATTGGACTTACCTCAATAAAATGAGTTAACTAATTACAACTCAATCTTATCTCCTTAATTTAAGGGATAACTCTTGCATGACTTCAGAAAGACCTCTAACTTGAATTTCTCCAACTAATTAATTAATTATTTTCAAGTAGTTGTTAAGACTGAATTTGATTTTAATTGACAATTTAATTCAAGGACAAATTAAATTGGAATATTCTTGTTGACATATTTCAACACTCCCTCTCAACAAGAAAGGGATTATCTACGACCCCGATCATGTCTCTATGGAACTCGAATTTACACTTTGATAATGCCTTTGTCAAAATGTCAACATCTTGCTGTCGAAATATACTGCAGCAACATGATCTATGAAAAGCCATGGGAAATTTTTTTTGCCTTATGCTTCTCCACACTACCATCATCATCTTTCTTTACCTTGTAAAGCCAATGGGAACTCACAATTGACTTGTTCTCCTATCTCAGAACCACATCCCAAACACTGTTACGAACTAGGGAGTCATACTCCTCCACCATAGCATCAACCCAAATAGGTTGTTGCATTGCTTCCTGAAAGGAAGATGACTCGGTCTCAGCGCATTCCACAACAAGGGCCATGTATCCAATGTACCTCTCAGGTGACCTCCTCTATCTGCGCTGAGAAGATGCTGCTCCCACATTCTCTCTCGCATTCTCCAACAATTTGTCAGCTTATCTTGTGCACTTCTGTCCATCTCTAGAAGACTCTGCTTGAGTGGATGTCTCCACTCTTGGAACCTTTGCATGTGGCTTCTCCGCATCAGTTTGAGGCTCCTCCTCCTTAGGAACCAATAGTTCATCCACAACCTATAGTTTGAGCTCCCTCTAAAGGGAAACTTGCATGGCCTTCTGCTCATCAAACTTGAGATTTCTGTGAACCACTGTCCTTCAACTGGTAGGCAAGTACACTTGATAGTTGTGAGGTGTATCAATATACCGCACAAGTATCCCCAACTCTGTTGTCAGATCAAGCTTCTTTCGTGCATCGTTTGTCACATGGAAATATACCGATGAGCAAAATATCTTGAAGTGACCCACATCGGGTCTCTTACGGGAGAAAGCTTCTTCTGGTGTCTTCATCCCAAGTATGCAATGCGGGCCTGTATTCTACAAATAGACCGTTGTGTTGCATGCCTCAGCCCACAAGTGAAGTTGTAGGCCTTGGTCATGTAGCATTGCCCGTGTTGCACCTACAATAGTTTTGTTCTTCGTCTCGGCCACCGCATTCTGCTATGGGTTATGAGGTGCTATCAACTCTCATTTAATTCCTTCCACTACACAAAATTCCTTAAACTCTTGAGAGACATATTATTCACTATTGTTGCTTATCAAGGCCTTGATCTTCTTCCCTGACTCTTTCTCAACCAAATCTTTGAACTCACAAAACTTTGTGAAAGTTTGGCCCTTCTTCTGCACGAAAGAAATCCATCATTTACGAGAATAGTCATTAGGGAAAATCACGTCATACCTTTGCTTCATTGTGGATTCCATCGAGAATGGTCCACACAAATTAGTATGAACTCACTCTAAGATAGCCTCTACTCAACTGTCTCAATCAAGAAAGGAAGACTTGGTGTACTTTCCCAAGGTACAACCTTTGCATGTGTCAACTTGCTCAAATTTACCTTTGGGAAGTCTTGTAGATATCTATTGCATTATCTTCAAAGCCCCATGATGTAAATGGCCCAACAACTTGTGCCACAATTCACCAGTGTCTTGGCTTTGCGCCAATTCTCCTTTTGTACCCAATGTTGTATAATCATCTACCTCTCGTTTATAGATATTCTTCACCCGAATCCCTATCCTCTTGGTTTGAACTGTGGCTATGTGTCTTAGGAATGCCTTTCCTTTAATAAAGACAATATCATAGCCTTTGTCCTCCAACATCACGACTGATACCAAGTTCTTCTTCAGTCTAGGCACATACATCACATCTGACAAGGTGAGAGGAACACCATGCTCCCTCTGAAAAGCAACAGTGTCCACTCCTGAAACACTATACCTTCTATCGCCACACATCTCTATGCACATCTTGAGGTCTTTCTCATCCAAGGCACTGAATAAATTTTTATCACCGGTCATGTGGAATGAGGCTCCACTGTCAAGATACAAGACATAACCCATAATCGATGACACCATGCATGCGATGAGGGTAAAGTCCATTTTGAACTGAGAGGCTAATGCCTCACCTTTCGATCCTTCTGAGGATCCCTTCCTGGACTTCTTCGATGGGAAATTAGTCACATAATGAACCATCTTGTGACAGTTAAAGAATCTTACTTTATACATGTCACCCTTCTTCCCTCCAATATAAATCAAAGCATAATACTATAACCTACTTCTACTATCAATTTATGGAAGCTTAAATATGGAGCTGAACAATATAACCAGAATAAGAAGAATGAGTCGCACAATACACCTAAAAATACTTTGGGGAAAGACTCAACCAAAAACCCCACACTATTGTATTATCATACATGGTGGAAACACATAGGAATTATACAAAGCCTTAGCTCTCACAGCTAGCCAGCTCAGTATAATCCTCATAGATACTCACAGGCAATCTTGGCTTCTCTCCAACATTCCTCTCTACCCTCCAAGCTCCTATTTCCTTGTGTTGTTCCTTGTGGATGATTCTCTTGTTACCAAGTGGATGATCTCTTACCAATTGGATGATCAAGCCTCTAAAACTGCGCAATCTTCAAGGATGATGCCTTGATTGTATGCATGAGTTTTATTTATAAGAAAACACATGAACCTGATAGGACATTATCCTTGACATTTATCTCAACTAGGTCTTTCTCACAATAGACATGAATGATTTTCTGATGAGGGAATCTTCAGTTAACTGGAGTAGCACTAGTTGAGTGCATTCATGCATCAACTAACTGTTAACTCTTTATTAGTTCCCAAAATAGCTTGGAACTAATTTAACTAGACTTAACTCAGTAAACTGAGTTAACTAATTACAACTCAAATATAACTTAATCTTATCTCCTTAATTTAAGGGATAACTCTTGCATGACTTCAGAAAGACTTCTAACTTGAATTTATCCAATTAATTACTTTAAAAGAAATTAATTAATTATTTCCAAGTACCTGTTAAGACTTAATTTGATTTTAATTCATAATTTAATTCAAGGACAAATTAAATTGGAATATTATTGTTGCCATATTTCAACACTCTTGTTTAGTTTCTTGCTCCTCCCTTGCCTTCCTTTTCAATTTTTGTGCCTCTTGTAGGTTCAGCAGAGTATCCTGTAGGACTATTTTTTCTTCCTGTATATTTTTCTATGTATCCTATAGGATTCCCTTTGCCTTGGAGGAAGTTGATCTAGTAGTAGGTCTTCTCACATAGGTGATAGGGGACTTAGGGGAAGGCATTTTCTCATTTTGTGTAGGGGAGTCTTCAATCACAATAGGAATTTTGGTTGCTGCTTGGGGTTGCCCCTGTTTTATTCTTGTGCTTTTTCTTGTCCTAAAATATAATGGGGTCTACCTCTGTTTTTTTCCTTTTTGCTTGACTGGCATGCTAAGAGCAATGAGGGCAGTTGTTGCCTCTCTCTCAGTGGCTTCTAAAGACACCCTAGGTGACTACTCCTTTTTTTCTATCCCCTCTTTTCCAGTGACTTTTTCGTCTATGTCCTTCATGTCTTCTTCTTCTTGTGGATCTTCATCATCTCTATCAGTTTCCTTCTTAACATCCTCCATTTCTTCATCATCCTCCTTCCCTTCTCCCTCTTCTTCTTCATCTTCATCATGTTGTTCTGTGTCATCTCCTTCTTCACCCATCTCATCCTCATCTCCTTCCATATATTCCTCTTCCTTCTTTACTTCCTCTTCACTGACAGTAGGACTAACATCATATGTGAGAGCTTTGATGTCATCCTCTACTGGCATGTCTCTAAAAACTGACCATGTTATAGGATATCTGAGGTTTTTGAGGGCATCTTCCATAGCAATCCTAATTAACCCATGGTGAGCTAACTATTGGGAATTTCCCTCCTTCAATTTGATGCTTGAGTCTATGAGTGATTGAAGTAAGAAGTATGGTATGCTCCCTTTGGTGAGGAGGTGTTTCTGCTCCAAATATCAATTCTTCAAAGATCCTAAAATGATAGCCATAGACCACACTATACCTTTCCTCACATGAAATGTACTTTATCAATTAGTAGCTTACCTCATTCCATGGATATGTAGACCTTCCCTCCTTATTCCATTTTTGTCCTCAGTGGGTTCCTCACCTTCTAAAAAGATTTTCATTTTGGCAACCTGGCTATAGGAATTTATAGTGTAATTTCCTTAGACATAACACCAAAGGACACCACTCACAAATACATCATAGATCATTACACCACTATTCTTGACGTGGTTAAAACCCTAAAAGAGGGAAACAATCGACGACCTGAGCCAACACGGCCACTTCAGGCAATTTATTAATAAAAGAATGAAAATTTACATAAGCTTCTCTCATGAATGGTTACCCTGCAAATGACCCTCCATGCTCTTTAAATAGAGATCATGGACCAATCAGGTGTTAATCTATGGATCAAGTGTCAGTAATATCAAGGATAGAATGAACTGTCAGATCACTTCATGTTTAGAACATATCGTGACCATCAGATTGTAAGTTACAAAAGTACATAGTAAAGAAACACACTTTACCTAACTTTACACTAGACCAAGTTATGCTTAACTATTTCCTATGTGTCGGAATATCCTAACATCCCCCCTTAAGAACAACTTGGGATAGGATTGAAGGATGTACAAATATGACACAATAGGAGAAGGAAGGAGGCATTAGAGCTTATCACCCCTTACTGACATATTCCTGAACTCCAACCATAAATCAAAGTTTAGTAAACTTTGCCACTATGTTGTGGCCAGCAACAACCCCCCCTTTTTTATTTTAGCTATCTACCCAAGATACTAAATAAATAGGGGACCCCTAGTGTAATTTTGAGAAAAAATCAAATTTCCCTTCTTCAAAATAAAGGTACCATCGCAGTCTTAAAAAACAGTCTTCCAAATATTTTCACCTAAGTCTACGATGGGGAGAAGGTCTTTGAGAAATTGCATTAAGGCGCAAGGCCCCCCCCCAAAATGTTAAGCATAACGTCGTGTCGCAAGAAGTACTGTCCATATGGAAAACCTCACAAACTCCCGATCTGCGATAACGCTGATCGCAATAATCGCACATCGCAGAAATGAAATGGCAATACTTAACAATCATCAAACTCCTGCGATCCGCGATGTGGTGACCTGCGATATTGCGATTTGCGATAAGCGCGCCTTGCGACGGCACGATCTTCGATAGTGAATAAAGCAAATCATAAATCATTTAAACCGAAAATCTTTCAGGCACGCCGTTCAAAGATAGACCACTTACCATAATCTGGCTTCAAATCATGTGCATTTAATGATAGTAAGTAGGTTAGTTGTCAGTTATTTAATGAAATAAGGACGCGCGCTTTGCTGAAGAATTGTTTTCACGTAAGGTGGCATATTTAGTATATCGTCTGCATTTAAAACCCTCCCATCATCTTTCTCAATTAGTCATTTCCGCCTCGCTTGTAATCTGCAGGAACTAGGAGATAAGAACATTCAAAAGCTGAACGCAGAAGCAAATGGGAAAGAAGACTAATGCCCAAGGTTCTGAGGCAAAAGAAAAGGCAAAGGAGATGGCGCCCTTATACACAGACACTGCATGCAACAGAGACGCAGAAATTTCAACCTGGGAAGGCATGTATAGGCTGCTAGAGGAGGAAAACCCTAGAGTACTGAGGGCCGATAGCGCTATGGGATCGCCAAACTCTTCCGAGGCATCCTTAGAAGAACTGGCTTGTTCGTTTCTCCATCGAATAACAGCTAGACCCAAGATATTGCCATATACGGATATGATCAAATGGATACTCGACAATGCAGATTTACAAGGCAGAAAATTCAAGGCTCTAGGGCATGGGCTCATAGGATCATTTGCAGCGCAAGACCTAAAGCTTATGTACCATAACACACAATTTGTCCAGAAATTTGCAGCAGAGAACCCAAAACTAGCAGAAACCACTAAAGAATGGTCCAGGAGAGACGAGCCGCTGAAAAGGGATAAAAATGGTAAGTATAGCACAAGCTCTCTCACATCTCCATATTTTTTTGTTGTAGCCATGCTCTGTAGGCTATTTGGGATGGTAGACATAAATAAATTTTCAGCTGAATGGCTACCACTCGTAGAAGCTGCCACAAATGCCGATCTCGTAGACTGGGCCAAAATATGTTATGATAATTTGTTTACTGCTATCATGAATTATCGTAATAAGATATCCTCATCACAAAGGGTCTACCCTCCGTTTTATCTATCTGCTTACATTATGGATTCTATTTGCTATGTATCTAAGTTCCCAACTATGGGTTGGAAGTGGACTACCCAAGACCCGTTGCCTATTCATGTTTACCACAAAGTACTATGGGATTCACAGTTCGCCCCTCACCTCTATCAAATTTTCCATGGGCTCATTCTACCCCTATATAGGATGATATATGGTGAAGAACCCCCAAGGTGCTCACCCGAAGTGCAAATAGACATCATCCCCGTCGCAAGATGGTTCGGGGAAGAATGGTTCACTTATATCAGAGTGTTTGGGAGCACTGTACCTCCACATGTCCTACCCCTGTATGTCCCCGACAAGCTTTTGGCCAGGGAAATTGCCTATCAGACTTACTCTGAAGGCGGCCTAACCAAAGATTTAAAAGACAAGAAGAAGGCCATATGGCCTCAGTTTCCTATAGCTTGTGGGGCCTTCTCATTATTTGATGTGGAGCATGCTTTTTCCGAAGTAGGGAATGTGACGTCCCTAAAATTGTTTAAATTCCCCGCCCGACCTTTTGACCTAAATAACGTCACCCATGATTTCACTACAAGTGTCAGAATAAAAGTGTTCACAGGAAAGAAATATTTATTTGATGATTTGTTTCAAAATAAAAACTCATTCCAGGAAGTTTTACGAGAAGCTAAGTCGAAGTTGTCCCCAGACGACCTCGAAATATTTTCGTCATACAGAGAAAGAAGACTAGCCGGCATCCCTCTAGAAAAGCTTCAGCCGCTCACCAGAGAGCCTACTCCAAGTGTCAGCCTCAGCGGAAACTCCAGTTCTTCCAAGTCTAGATCTGACGCTATTCAAAGAACACCCGAACGCTCTAAGAGGTCTGCAAGCGACCAAGGGAAAGTAGGAGAAGCGGCCGGAGATACTGCCCAGTCAAGTGCCATGTCGCAACCACAAACTATTGCTTCCTCATCAAGGGATGTCCCTCCTCCCGTCACTACATCATCGCTTGTCACTATACAGCTCGATAAGGAGTGGGAAAGCTTCAACGAGCTAATCAACCCGGAAGGGCAGGTCCCAAGGACGCCTGTAAGCAATGTGCAAGTAACACAGGAAATGGTCTCAACCGTGGTCGGTAGCGTCTTAGAAGTAGAACACAGTCATATCGCTCCGTCTCCCGAACTCCTACTTAGCGTAGAATAAATTCCCCCACTGGACGTGTTCTATAGTCCTCAACATAAAGCAGTGGTGAGAAGACAAAGAAAAAAGAGAAAGATGGAGAATACGATACCGCAGAGCGCCGAACATTTAGACATCTTGTGGAAAGACCCTAACAGCAACCCCATGGAGAATCTCATGAAATTGTCTCAAATTGCAGGAGCATATGCTTTTGCGACTATTGATAAGGCGTCTGAAGTACAACAACTATTAAAGGAGCAAGAAAACCATATACAGCTACTGCAACAACAACTGCAACAGGCCAATGCTAGCAATGAAGCGTCCAAACAACTCGAGAAACTACAAGAAGATTTTCAACAGATGCAGATAAGCTATCAGAAAAGCCTGGACAAAAAAGGAAAGCAGTTGCACGATTTGCATGAAATACATAAAGATGAGCCCAAGCTTTCCGAATTCGTTTTAGAATCTACTAGTTTAAATGAGCAACTTCTGCAGCAACAGGAAGAGTTGGGACGGAAATTATCGTAGTGGAGTCATTATTGCGAGCTGAGCGATAAACTCACCAGTCAAGTGACAGATCTGCGAAGTGACTACGACCAAGCCAACAGACAAGTAACAAAGTATATAGCTCGGAAAAGTGGGGAGGAAGCAAAAAGAGCAAATGCACCTAGAATAAATGAAAGCCATAAAGAATTGCTCTTCAACAAATGGGACGACCAAATCAAACAGGCAGAACAGGCAGCAGCGACGCAAGCTGGTATCCTTATAGACTGTGTAAATGAAAATTTACACAGAGCAAACTTAATCACAGAAACCACCCCAGGATACTTACCAAACAATTCACAAATAGAAGCAGAATGGAAAGAGAAAGCACAGGAAAAGGGTAAGGCAATACAAGCTTTGAACAGGTTGAATTGGGAGTGCTATTGGGCATACTTAGTTAAGCCACACAGTCAATGGATGACTGTGAAATGCATCACAAACTCAGCAGAGAAAGTGGTTCCATCTCTCAAAGATTCTGTTTTCGCAGCCCAGCTCAGCGCAGAAGTCGGCCAACTGACTCTTCTCAGGTCCATGCTGAACACCTGCAATTTCAAAGACCAGATCCAGAGATAATTTATTTTTAGTAGTTTGTTGTTTATTTTTGTTTAGATTAGAAAAAGGGCGGTCGTTTGAGAGCTGTATCCTACAATTTTGTAAAAACAATATTATTAGATTTAGGAAGTAGTATTTAAACCCTTCTCATGCATTTAGAGAAGGGTCCGTAGATTTGTCAAAAACTTATCCTCAGAACATGCACTTCTGCACCCTCAGAGGAGGTTTTGATGAATAGATGGATCGAAATTTATCTTTACTTGCATTTTTGATATCTGCTACTGATGTTGCACTTCTGTACTCTTAGTGGATGTTAGAACAAGGAGAGATAAATCATTGTTTCTTAAAACTTGTGAGTGGAACCAGTCATAAATGGTACTTTTATCTCTTGACTATTTCTGCTTATGTTCTTTAAGTGATTTATAGTTTCAGTTGTTTATATGTCGTTGTACGAATGTATGGGTTGCCATTTGGCACTTTTGTACGGTGGAGCCGTATTTTTTGTATCTGACATATAAGTAACTTATTATGCGATATGCTGCTCATAACTATTTTGCCTAACTTCTTATGCAAAATAGTTTATCTTTAATGATTTCTATTCTTATGATAGCTGAATGATCTTTGTTACCAATTATTATTCGAAATCTTTTTTAGATGGCATAATAGCAAGGAATACACCCCGGGTTAGTGTAGATTAGGTGTATTGTATCTTATTAGGTTACAATAGCATAGTGTTAGTTTAAAGAGTCTAAATTAGATTTACTTTGAATTTTCATTAGGTTAGCATAGTTCAAGCTTTACACACACACACACGCACTCAAGGTCGGGAAACTGGTCCCGTCACCCCTAGTCGGACCCGCTATACCAAACGGATAAGGAGCTGCCAACCAAGGTCCAGACCGGGTGGGTATCCCCCTTGTTATCGACCCGATTTTCGGGGCTTCAACACACTATGAGAGCCTTTGTAAAGATGTTTGCAACTTGATCATTTGTTGAACAATATTTCACTTCAAGAACATGGTCATGAATGAGCTTTCCGAGGAAGTGCATGTGCAGCTCAATGTGTTTTCTACACTGATGTTGGATTGGATCATTGCATAATTGAATGGCACTTTGGATCTTTGCATAGTTGAATGGCACTTTGATTGTCACACCAAAGTGTAGTTGGATGCTGCTGCTGGAAGCCAAACTCTGACAAGATTTGACGAAGCCACAAGGCTTCCTTACTAGCTTCTATGACACCACAACACTCTACTTCTACTAAAGAAATAAAAATGGCATTTTGTTTCTTGCAAGCCCATGTAATAGGTCCTGAATCAAGAGTGAACACATAACCTGTAGTAGACTTCCGATCATCAAGGTCACCAGCCCAATCGGAATCAGTGAAACCAACCAATAGAGGAGATGCTTCTGCACTGTAATGAATCCCAAAATGAATTGTACCTTGAACATAATGAAGTATTATTTTAGCTACTTTCCAATGATTTTCATGTGGGTTTTTCAACCGAGCAATAAGGCCAACAACAGAGGAAAGGTCAAGATGAGTATGGGTCAGATACAAAAGTTTTCCTACAAGTTGATTATATAAGGTAGCATCAACTTCGAGGGAAGTACAAGTGACTAAAAGTTTGGCTCCAGACTGAAAGGGAGAAGGGGCTGGATTGCAGTGTTCCATGTGAAAATGGCATAGAAGATCACAAGCATACTTGGACTGGGAAAGGGAAATACCTTCCTTGGATTGCAAGACTTGAAGACCAAGAAAATAATGCAAGTGTCCTAAGTCTGTTGTTTGAAACTTCTTTCTAAGGTTGGACTTCACATGGTTTATAAGGTTGGGATCACTACCAGTAAGGATAAGATCATCAACATAAAGAATAAGAATTATAAGAGACTTGCCCACTTACTTGGTGTAGACAGTATTGTCAAAATGACACCTAGAAAAGCCAGTTTCTAAAAGAAAGCTATCCATTTTTGCATACCAAGCCTAAGGGGCTTGCTTGAGACTAGAAATGGATTTCTTAAGCCGACATACAAGGCTGAAGTCCGTTTGGATAAAGCTAGTAGGTTGTTCCATATAGATTTCTTTATGCAAGTCCCCATGCAAGAAGGCAGATTTAAGATCCATCTGATGGACTTCCCATTTGAAAGAGGCAGCAAGGGAAAGAACAAGGAAGAGAGAGTTCATTTTGGAAATAGGGGAGAAGATTTTAGTATAGTCAATGCCTTCAACTTGTGAAAAACCCTTAGCAATAAGATGAGCTTTAGGTTTATCAACTTTTCCATCTAGTCCATACTTGGTTTTGTAAACCCATTTGCATCTAACAAGTTTTCGCCCCTTTGGAAGAGGAACAAGATTCCATGTATCATTTACCAATAATGAACGATATTCTTCATTCATAGCTGCATCCCAATTTGGATGGCCTCAATCCTCTGCAAAGGTGTTAGGATCATAATTTGTTGAAGCTTGAGTGTTGGCTTGAGGGGGCCTGACCCAGGTTCAAATTTAATTAGCCAAATGAATCCCTATATTATTGGCCCTTTTAGCAACATCCCACGAAGTGCGGACTGAGCTCTCACCCAAAGCAATATGGGGGGATGCTCGAACCAAGTTTCCACACCCTTGAGATGTTTGAGGGGTCGGTTTAGTACAACTATGAATACCTTCACGCAGGTCGCTTCGTGCACTGTCCTAACCTATGAGGCCTTTGTGATATGTTCTAATCACCTTCTCACAGCCCTCACTAGGGGTTGAGGTTATTTCATGCTACCTTAGGAGTGATCTACACTACTTCCCCAAGTTATACCATGGATCTTACTTATCTTCTTATAACAGTTAGCTATCTTCATGTAAATAAATACTTAGTCTTATATTCACTTTATCAACACATTCATATAAGTTTGCGCATCATATAAACAATAGAAATGCAATTTATATCTAATACAGGAAAAAGATACATATAAATGATGTAAAAGTTCTCTTTATTACTTCTCCAAAGGTTACAGACACGATTCACCTTGCGCACTTAGCTGCAGGGGTTCACACACTCATCTGTGAACTACTAGGCCTCTACGAACTCAGCTGCAGAGCCTCCTCTTACTCTATGACCCAAAGACTCGACTCTACACTTAGATAAGACTCAAATCTCCATCTATTACTTCCAATTATCTTTCTTTGGTCATTTACAACTTAGAGCCTTACTATATTTATACAATCCCATGGTCCACATACTGTTTGGTCAATTTAGTGATGTCTAAATTGCAACTTTTAAATGTCAACTTGGGGCTCGTAAGCTGATGAAGTGAGGTGTACTGTATGTACTTAGGCAACTGTTTCTTAAGCTTTTGTCGTTTTTAACTTTTTAAGTTTGTTTTCAAGTATATCTCTCCTAATGTGATGTGATGGAAATGAAATAAAGTGAGTGAAGTGTGTGAGATTGCGATGAGCTTTTTACAACTTAAAAGTATTCTACAAGAAAGCTTGAAATGAAATCAACTCTTAAAAGAAAATAAAGGCATCAAATAAAAGACTAATGACAATGACCCAGTATCTCTGCTGCTGTAAGAAAATGAAAATGAAATCTCTGTCAAATAACAACTAAGCAATGTGAAACTAAAGTAAATCTACCTAAAAGAAAGACTAGTCACAAATACTTTAACTTCTTCTTAACCTCTTGCCTTTTAACTGAATATATCATGTGATAAACAATTAAGAACAAGTCAAGTAATTGTGAGTTCTTGAACAACTAAACCAGGCTGTGCTAAGTGATATTTTGGTCCTCAATAAAGATATTAAATTATGAAGAAGGAACCATCAATAGATAAACAACTTGATGTCTAAAAATAGAAAGCAAATATGCAAATTGACTAAGTGAGAGTAAGGAAATAAAGGATGCAAAACAAAGAAGGTCAACAACATAGACAAGATGATCACAAGTGTCACTAGTTGTGAAAAAGAAAAGAAAGAAACTGTTCCGGGCACGCCTAAGAAACCTGCATAACGCACTGATCAGTCATGAAAAAGTGCAGAAATGTAAACAAGCAGAATTCGAAATGTATATACAGCTATCAAAACATGACAATCAAAGGCATTATATACACGAAATAAGAAAATGAAATGCGGGAAGTTAAAAGTACTGTATAGGCCTTTAGTAAACAGGGGCCCTCTGCCTACTCCAGCCGGTTCAAAGATCAATTACACGCTTGAATGGAACAACAGTCTTCTCATATATTATGCATGAAATAGAAAATACAGTGGGAGTTCAAAAGTACATAACAACAGCTAACAACTAACTTATCCAGCGTTCAAAGACGCTTTATTTATAACAGAGGAAAGAAAACTAACTTAACGAAAACTAAGCTATTCAAGCAGCTGTGTAAAAACACGTAGTCTTGTTGCGTCCTCGGATTTAGGCAACGGTCGTTCTGGGCATTCAATCTTCTGTTGGATTCATGTTTCCCACTATCTTCGTGGCTGAGGAAGATGCCACCTGTTCTTCACGTGCTCTAAAATAGAACACGAAGAGCCGTGCCACCGCCAATGACTTCTATTGACCGTAGTTGCCTCCTCGTTGACCACGAGTTTTTATGACCAGTTTGGGTGAGCTGGAAGGACACACACCATGTCCTTGGTTCCACGAACTTGCCCATGTGGCTCTTCTTCCCGGAGGACACCTGGAACATATCATTTAATAAAACAGCTGCGGAATCCGGGGTTGGCTGCGAAACCGGGATCAGCTGCGGAAACCCTGTGTGAGCTGCGGAAACGCAGCACTTTGAACCAAAATTCTAAACCAACAACATAGTCATTAGCATAATTAGCAAACCATGTAAAAAGTCCTAAAATACAATGATTTGATCAATTTGATGGAGGGAATGAGTGGAAAAAGAAGGAAATGAATAGGAAGAGGAGGCTGAGAGGATGTGTTAAAGAAGTGCAGGTTTGAGGCTCAACATACCCCCACTATGAAGGTGTTGCATGTCCTCATGCAACCAAAACTTTGTCATTTTTTTTTCAATCCATGTGCTCAGATGCTTCTGCCAAAACATCTAGCCTTATTTTCTTTCTCCTTGCTGCCAAAATTGTCCTTGGTTTCTTGACTAAACACCTGAATTTGAAATTGATCAATGCCCTGCTCAGTTTCTTACATTTTCTCTTCGATTTTCTGTTATTCTTCTACCAGAGTCCTAAGTGAAGCATGGTATTGTCATGGAAAATTCTTTACACCTTGCTTTGTTCTTTCAATGCTTCGTTTTCTTGTTTAATATGCTGGTTCAGGACTTCTAGTTCAAACACCTCCTGTTTTAAAGATTGGACCTGTTCATCAAGAGGCAATATAGTGCTTGGAACTACAACTGATTGCTCCAAGGTCTCCAAATAATTGTATACCTCCTGCTGGTCAGGATCAATTTCAGGTGTTCTTCTTGGGCTATGTTCAAAATCAAATTCTGTTTGAGGTTCTGGCTGAAAGGGACTCTCTTCGCGTGGAGGAGTGGACTCAAGGTCAAGCTGAGTTGGAGCCTTTTCAGGTGTACCTTCTCCCAAACCAATGAAATTTGATTGTTTTTCTTTAGTCACACTCATTCTTTCTTTAAATCTACTGCTTCTTCTCACTTTTGCACTAGTGCTCTTTTGCTGGGCACTCTGTTTTTCTTTCTATTTCTTCTTTGAGAGGGCAGCAGCTTGAAGTTGTGATAGTTTATCAACCAAGGTTTGAGAGTCTTCTTCTACTGAAGGTTCAGGTGATGGATATGATTCTTGAACAATTGTTTTCCCTTTATCCTTTTTCTGTTTCTTGGCTTTATCTCTCTCTTCCTCTTCTTCTTGGGTAGTTTCCTGATTTTCCACAATAGGAGGATCCTGGGAAACAACATCTCTCTTCGTTATCCTACTTCCTTTTCGGATTCTAGGAGAACTGCTAGCGGAAGCTTCAGTCACTTCTTGGAAATGATTCCTGACTAAAAACTTTTCCCATGTATCCTTGTGATTTTTCAATTGATCCTCTATGAGAATTCTAATGAGGCCGTGATGATACAAGTGGGGTTCAATATGGCCTACATTCTTTTGAACAGTGGAACTCATTTTCTTTAGGCTTCTTAATAGAAAGTAGGGTAAATTGATGGCATGGCCTTCCATGAAATTCATCATAATTCTCGCATGGTACATATACATGGTACCAAAGTGGCCCTCACATGTAATAAACTTTTGAACAAGTAATAACAATGCAGTCCATTCTTCCTTAATTACATGTACAAGAATCCCTTTAGTGAATATTGAAGTGTCCATACCTGGGTTCTTGAGCATGTTCTTCCATCCCTGATCTTCCAGCCCTCTGTTCTTAAACCATCTGTCTCCCATCTGAGGTAGACTGGTTGCTGTTGCCATGGTGTTCTCTGTTATTGTGAATTTCAGGTCCCCTACTTCCACGGTGTGCCCATTGAAGGATCGAACAAATGCCTTCGTTACCTCCTTATCATATCCTCTGAACTTTTGAATGAATTTCAACCATTTTGTTTTCTTCAATGCTTCCTTCGTCTGTGGATACCCTTCTAAATACTTTGGACCTTCGGGTTCAGCTCTAAGTAGCTTCCCCATCTTCGGCTCTCAACTTCGGCTGAAGCTATGACTGTGTATGGATGCTCAAGGAGGATGCTCACCGGAAAAACAGGTGGATTACGGTTGTAAGTGGAGTAGCTGTAACGTAATGCAAGGTGTATTGCGGAACTGCAATCGGGGTTTGAAACAGAGTTGTGGGGTTTGCAGCGGAAATGGAAGTGGAAATGGTGTGAGTACGAGGGAGTAGAACACAAGAAATAAGTTCAATGCGTGCGGAAATGGAGTGATAAGTGGATGGAATAACGACCGAATCCTTTAGAGCCGGGTGGCTTACGCACACGTATCAGTATTGGCTGCGGAAATCATGGTGTAGAAGAGACGTAGTATAATAGGTCACTCTTTCGTACAGCCAATAAATGAAAGCATAGTCCATTTCGAGTTTGAATTAAGAGTGATTATGGGACCGTTAGAAGGGTATGAGGTGGATGAAGTATTGTCGTGGAGGAGAAGTGGGATGATCTTTGCCGAATCATTTCATTTAGTGGCTCTTTCCACGATTTAATAACTATGCATAAAATGGCATTAAATTGTTGTTTGGAAAAGATTTTGATCATACCTTCATGAGTTTGCCATTTATTGATTAAGGTTGCTGATCCATTATTGCTTTTTGATCCTGCAGGTGCCTCATATCCTCGCTGCCTTTGGTGATGATGATGTTAACCTTTGACTGAGATTTTCCCTTGAAAACAGAGTGCTGCTAGCTGTAGAGACAGAATCATTTCTGGCTGCGGAAACTGGTCCGAGCTGCGGAAACAGTTTCCAGTTGCGGAAACTAAGACATCTCCCTTTTAACTACACAAAGTTAGTTAGGAAAAGACTAACTGAATGAAAATAGTCCTGAAAAGGATTTTTATTGATGGTATGAAATGGTGTGAATGGAGTGAAGTGAAAAAAAATGAAATGGAATGAAGTGAAATGGAGATGAAAAATGATGAGGTGAAGTGAAATGGAATGAAGATGGAATGAGGATGGAAAAAGAGAGAGATTTTTTTTTTTTGTTGGAAAATATAGAGTGTCAGGTGTCCCTGATTTTCACTCCATATTTTCTGTATAAGACCGCCAATCTGAGATTCGTTTTCAAGCTTATACACATTTTTTTATTT